>JAOUQT010000047.1:7377562-7389579 GCA_025769995.1 Xyliphius kryptos
TACACCTGTAAAAATATTAATGAAAGTTCTGCAAACTGTTTTCATTCATTCATTTGTCTCTTTACTTAGCATACTATGTCCTATCCCGGTTTTCATAGGGCAAAGCAAAGGAAAACACCTAGGACATGTCGTCAGCACATTGCAGGACTAACACAAACATATTCAGAGAAATTTAGGAGAACTATTTATCTCCTAAGATGGTTGAAACAGAAGGAACAAATTTGGACACTGAGAAAACATCCAAATTTTAAAAATACAAATGAGGGACTGTCTTTAGCCTGAATAATTAACTTAATGTGATGGGATATCCATGTTACCCCAAAAGTTTTTCCAATTTTATCAAAACTTTTAATGTATTTTTGGGGTACTTTTTATTTTATCTCATCTAATTTTAATAATATTCTACATAATACTTAATGAGGGTCATTGGGTAGGGAGTGTGGCGGTTAAGCTGGGGGAAGGAGAGACGTGTTGATCAGGGACATTGATTAGTGCACCTGATGCTGTTCCACCTGATGACGTGTGTAGCTTTGTAAACTGTGACATTACATGCTGTGGAGAGAGTGCTTCTGTAGACCAGGGGCAGGATGCGGCCACATTTAAGTACAATGTGGGAAAAAGCCACTTCCTGTTGGGTAAAATCCTGACTCCAGTCCTCATTTGAGCTTATCCCTTGTTACAGGGGGTCTCTTCGTGCCCATCCAGGATAGAACGTTTTAGGTGCTGGGCAGATACACCCAGAACTCGGTGCCAAATTACGACTGGGATCACACTCACTGACACAGACACACAACATATAGGGTTAATTTAGTGCCGCCAATTCAACTTGAATTCATGTTTTTGGACTGTTTGTGAAACCACCGGAGACCCCCCACCTAGATCGGGATTAGAACCTGTATAATAAATAGTGCTTACAAGACCGGAACAATCTGCACTGCTTCGTTTTAGAGAGGAAACATAGTCTAACCTTCGAGCCTGCAGATGAAATTAATGTATTCCTGTGTACACTCTGCCAAGTTACAACTCTATGTGACCTGCCCTTATAGATTTATAGAAGTGGGCTGCACAGATCCTGATGGGGCTGACTAACACAATTATTTTCCCTTCCATCTTCTTCAGGAGAACTTTTTTCAAGAGGATAAAACTATATAATTTAAAGCCGTACATGCATGACTGTATATTGTCTGACATTCAATTTTTCTTGTTAACAAAATTTGGCCAAAACTACAGTTCTATGAGTGACATCAAAAGTGAGATGACGTCATAATGTGAATATAAATTCAACTGTGCAATGAACAAGATCCAAACTGTATTTGAACCTTAATGGCTCTGTGTCTGTGTCTTCAGGTACTATGCTGATATAAGCAGACTGCCAGCCATCAGTGATCAGGACATGAATGCGTACCTGGCGGAGCAAGCGCGGCTCCACTCCCACGAGTTTAACATGCTGAGTGCACTGAATGAGATTTACTCTTACATCAGCAAGTATAGCGAAGAGGTGAACAGCTGCAAACACACAAACACACACACAGACACACACACTCGAACACTGAAAGGGCAATAGAGGGCAAGAGAAGAGGCAGGATGAATAGAGCTCTGATGAGGAAGATGGCACACAGTCAGATCAGTGCCTGGCTCTCCTACGCAATGAGCTGCCTCTTGAAGGAGATGTTCCTCTCATAATGGCAGCTCTGCTCCAGGGACCCATTAGCCTGACCTTTTCTTTACACTGCAGTGAAAAAAAAAGCTGTGGCAGCATGATGTCTGCTCTCTTTCTGCTTATTTTCTTTCCTACTTTTTCCTTTTTTTTTCCTCTCTCTCGCAGAAAAATACAGTGTACAGCACATCAAAGTTAAACTGACACTTATTGCAAATGGGCAGAATACTTCATAAATTGCCACAGAGCTGATTATAAGTAGTATTTTAAACTGATACAGTACCAGTCAAAAGTTTGGACACACTGCCTTCTTGCTCCGTTGTCCATTTCCTCCACTTACCATATAGATGGACTTTGTAGTTTCACAATTACAGAGTGTATCACATCTATTTTCTTTTTGTTAGTCCTTTGTTGGCTGTCTGTTCCTCAATGTCAGGTCCATCACAGAAAAGGTATAATTTGGTTGATGTATTGTTTATTGTCAGATTATAGTCTGCATTTTTAGAAATTCAACACTTTTCAGTAAGTGAAAAAAGCATAAACAATAAGTGGAGCAAAAAAAAAAAACACACCGAAACCCCAGTTATGAGACATGATCAAAGGTCAACATTGGCAAATTATAGTGGAGCCAGGGTTAAAACCCCCAAACCTTCAGATTACCCAACACTAAGCTACTATGCTTTAATAATAATAACTCCATAAACTCTGGAAGTATTCATGTAATCAGTGTATTGTTGAGCAGACTGTATAACTATGCGTCCAATACTAACAAAGAACAACGGACAGCACGTCTCTGAAGGTAACCCAATGTTGGCAAATGAAGGTTACAGCCATGTTAGGAAGTTTTAGAGCAGCAGTTTCGTTAACGACATTTTTTCAAGAAATATGCGACCGATAGAAGCAAATGATTACCTGATGCAGGAATTTGTAACATTAACATTAAATGCATTGTTGTATTTCATAGAAACCGTCATGTTTGGAAACAAAGGGAATAAGCCGGGTGGGTCTCCTTCAGGGAAAAATGGGGGAATGACTTGGTTATGTGAATTCCATGGCTTGGGGACTTATTTTTTAAGAAAAGCCGATTGGCACGTTTCATTTTGAATGTTTATACTGGGGCGACACGGTGGCTTAGTGGTTAGCACGTTCGCCTCTCAGCGCTGGGGATTCCCGGTTCGAATCCCAATCCGGGTGGAGTTTTCATGTTCTCCCCGTGTCTGTGTGGGTTTTCTTCCGGGTATTCCGGTTTCCTCCCACATCCCAAAAACATGAAGGTAAATTGAATGCTCTAAATTGCCCAGTATAGTGTGTGTATGAGTGTTTTGCTGTGTGAGTGAGTGTGTGCCCAGCGATGGATTGGCGCCTTGTCCTGGGTGTATTTGCCCAGCGCCCGAGATGTTCTCCTCTGGATTGGCATGGGGACCCCCCCCCTCCCCCACGACCTTCATAAAGGAATAAGCGTAAGATAATGAATGATGTTTATACTGGGGTGAAGGTCAGGACTTTGTATTGGCCGCCAATCCAAACCCAAACAGTCATGCTGGTACAAGCTCTTCATAAAAAAACATCACATTATTCATTCATTCATTATCTTCCTGTGGGGTACTTGCCCATCTATGCCCATCCAGGGGAGAATGTCTTGAGTGCTGGGCACACACACACACACAGAATATAGCGGCTATTTATAGCACTCAATTTCCCTTGAATCCATGTTTTGGGACTGTGGAGAAAACTGGAGAATCTGTAGGAAACCCACGCGGACACGGGGAGAACATGGAAACTCCACCGAGATTGGGATTCATACTCGTAATCCCCAGCGCTAAGAGGGGAACGTGCTAACCACTTAACCTGCTAAATACTTTATATTTTGTATATTACATTTCACTTAGAATGGAACTGCTTATAATATATTAACCTTTCTGGCAATCAGGAAAAGCTGAACACTTTCGTCCATATGGTGTCGAGCCACACTATTGCACAGTGCACTGAACAGCGCGCTGCCGTGTGAGCGCTGAGAGAAAACGCGAGCGAGTAACAAGCTCTCCGTGTAACTTGAAATGCTGGGGTCTGTGAACAGGGGCAATGATGCAGAACATTTTACTGTGACTGTTCTGGAATACATAACAGTTTCTCCTCTCGCTGTCCCGAGAGGCTCCTGCACTACAGAGCGCCGTGATTTCCCTTCTCTATCACACATGATTCCACTCATCAACTGGCCATCAAGCCTTTCATGAGTTAAATCAAGTGTGGCAGAGCAAGGAGAGAGAAAAAACAGAGCAACGGTTTTGCCAGCAAGATTGAAGAGATGAACACAGCTTGATTCCTATGTTGATCAGGTTACCAACAAAAAACAAATTGATTTCTAAATCACCTCAACTGAACTTACCACCTGACTCCAGTGATCTCAGTTTGGATTTTTGCATCGACAACAGTGACACAAAGGATGGTCTCAGTAAAACTACAGCCAAAGACCATGCCTTTAGCTCCATTATAAAAAAAAACAACGCAATTTAGGAAGATAAAACGTTATGTGGCTCATGGGAAAGTTATATTGATTTCTTCTGAGAATTTCCTTTTAATATATTATGCTGTATTATCTAGTCTGCTTAATGGTGGCAATGTCAGCATTTCTGTCCTTAGTTGGCATGATTTAGCAGAATGTTTTGCTTATTTTTGGACCTTATGTTCCCTTTAATTACTTGATGCTCCCTTAAATTATGAACTTTAATTTAAATTATTATCAACATGCACCACATAGAACATTAAGCCTCTTTTGGTTAAAAGCTCTTCCCAGGAATGCATTTAAACGATTACCTGAAGTCAAAAAGAATTCAGTAATGAAAATGTTATCATTTGTTAATTGTGTTTACTAAACTATATTTATATATTAATATATAAATTATTAATATATATTAATATTATATATATGTGGGAGTGGTAGCTCAGTGGTTAGGGTGTCGGACTATCAATCAAAAGGTTGGGGGTTCAAATCCCAGGTCCACTGAAGTTACAAATGTGGGTCCTTAAGCAAGACCCTTAACCCTCATTGCTCCAGGGTGCTGTATCAACCCTCTGTTCTGATCCCAACCAAGTTGGGATACCTGTAAGTCGCTTTGGATAAAAGTGTCTGCTAAATAACTAAATGTAAATGTAAAGGATACTAGGGGACAGGTGATGTTTCTTCCAAAATAAAAAGGCTACATATTGCCATATTGGCCATATTTACATTGTCATCTTGAAGTGATTTAAATTTTATATTTTTTTCAGGCAGTGTAGAATCATAAATCAGACATTTTAAAATAACACCTGAGTCAATTGTGGTTCATGGACAAATGAATGAGAGCAGTTAGATCGGAATTAATGTGGATTTTGCCTAAACATGTTAAGTGAGATTATCATCAACATGACAGCTCTGCAATTTATTAACCCATATCCACACAGTATTTGCAGTTATCCTGCAGTTTTTGTACCTTGTAACCTGCTGATTAACTACAGATACTAAATATGATCCAAATATAAACTGCTAGCTTTTTGGCTTGACAGGGCACATACACTGCTAAAAAAAATTAAGGGAACACTAAAATAACACATCCTAGATCTCAGTGAATAAAATATTTCAGTTGAAAATCTTTAATTAGTAGATAGTGGAATGCGTTGAGAACAAAATGCAAACCGGATTGCAAAAAAATTGGAACACTAGACAAATTATGAATACTGGGATGCACATCATAAAGAGGAAGGTGCGACAAAGAAGGTCCAAGACAATTGAACAGTTGAATGAATTGGGAGAGCATTCCTATTTCTAAGCGTGAGAAACTGGTCCCCTCTGTCCCCAGTCATCTGTTGAGTGGTGACACACAGTGGGGGTGACACACAGTGGTAAAAATGGCCTTGTCCCAACTTTTTGGGGATTTGTTGACCCCATGAAATTTTAAAACAACATATTTTTCCCTTAACATGATACATTCTCTCAGTTTAAACTTTTCATTTGTGATGTGTGTTCTATTCTAAATAAAAGATTAGATGTTGGCACCTTCACATCATTGCATTCAGTTTTTATTCACAATTTGTTTAGTGTCCCAACTTTTTTGGAATATATATATAGTGTGTGTACAATTTATTAATTGGTTTTGTGGGAACCCAATGCAGACTACTAACCCTGGACTAACTTTATTTGTTAGCATGTACAGTAGTATAATATTTAACAAAATAATCAGTAATATTAAAAAAAGACAAAAAACAATGGTATATTTAGCACAGCCTTACATAAATCCCAGCTGTTTACAGACGACGCCAGCATTCACATCATTCCAGCCATGGTCACAGATGTTGCCCCATTCTTCATTCAGGAATATCTCCACCCTGCCCTCCTTTTTCTCATCACCTCCTTCCAGACGTATTGGAGGACCTGAAAAACCATTTTGAATTATGCAAAGAAAAAAAAATTGAATAATTAATTTTCTTAGCTATTCCTATTTAGGTTTATCGCAGTGCTAAAGCCCATTCAGTAAAAGATATATAAACTCCATGGACAAAAAAAACTTTCACACGTTAGGGGCACTTTTAGTTTCTCTAATTAACACAAATTATTGGAAACAAAAGAGTGTTTCGAGAGAAAAGCCACATATATATAGACACCATTTTAGCAAAACATTTTTTTAAAACTTTTATCTTAAAATGAACTCAACCTATGTATAAAAAGTAACATACGATGGAATCTGGAAGTGTTTCCTCTAGTCAACATTTTTACTTTGGAAAAATTCAGTTTGTGATCATCACTAGAGAGCAGTAAGTCTGATCACAGCAGATGATGACACACAGATGAAATGCTAATGACTGAGGGAAGAAAAAAAAACATTCCACACATCTGATTATAACATGAGGTACAAAAAACGAAATAACACTGTGTGCTGTTACACGAATAAATGTCAGTCTGGAAGTTGGGGACAAATGATGACAACACTACACTGTTGTAACTCAAATACATTTTTTTTTTGCCCTTAGATCAACCATCAACAAGTAGCATTTAGATCACTGTAAGAATGAGAGGTGAAAAGATGGCAAACTTTGGAATCCTTTCTCTGCTACTTCTCTCTTAAGGTCATGTTTACAAATAAATATACAAGGTAGGGCCTGGCTGGCAAGAAGGCAACATAAAGAGCATTTAATATTTCTCATGTTACTGCACAAATAACTTACTTTTCACACACACAATGCCAGCGAAACAGATACCTGTGGATTTAGGGACAACTGGAACCTCATTTGTCTCAGCTTTATGACACCGTATGCCCACATCCTCACTGTGAGAGCAGTCATGTCGACCCCACACGCTGTGCTCACACTCCAAAAGTGAGGACTCATTTCCCTCACACTGCACATCATCCATCAGTATCAGGCCTGTTCCCTCACCAAACACACCAGCAGGAGCTACTTCTGCATCCCCCCTATATAAAATAAAGACATTTTGTTAAAAATATTAAAAATATGTTATTGAATCAGGGCTTCACATAAGAGACTGTAAAATCATAAACAGTTAAACATGCTGATTTTCTTAATGCTTGTAGCTGTTGTTCATTTCTGACGTATTTTTTAGTATGATTTATGCCTACTTTTCAAAGAAAACACATCAGTTCCTCTTTGAAAAGTGTCATTTACAACTTAAGAACAACACAGGGAATATTTATAAGATTTTAGAACTTTTTTATTTAATTTGGTTTTCTCCCACAGTCCAAAATCATGGGTTCAAGGTAAATTGGCTGCTTTAAATTGCCCCAATATAGTGTGCGTGTTTGTGGGAGTGTGTGCCCAGAAATAAATTAGCACCCTGTCCAGAGTATATCAGCCTAGTGCCCGAAACGGTCTCCCCTGGATGGGCATGGGGAACCTCCACACAACCCTAGTAGAGAATTAAGCAGAAGATAACTAATGAATGGGTAACTTAGAATTTCCTAGTTGTGGTTATTAACGCAATAAGGCACTCGAGGTTGTGCATTATTTTGAAAAATTCATGTAAGGAATCATGTAAAGAGGTTTATTTACAATAATCCACAACATCAAGTGCCTAATTGCTTTTACAAACACACTGTAATGACATGGTTTGATTCATAATGCATTTATTGAAAACAAAATCATTAAATCTGGTCTTCTGCAAAATGATCTAGTCTGTTTTTTGAAAGTGAACAATGCTGAGTAACAGGATACCGGCTTCTCGTACTATAAAAAATGCCAACTAGTGGCCAAATTACAGAAAACTATTTATAAACATCAAGGAATCATCAGGAATCCGCTTTCTGTTGATAGTAATCTGTATTTTTATTGATGGTACTGTTCATGATATAAAATATTTTATTGTACTTTAAGCATTGATACAAATATAAAGCTAGCAATCAGAGGTATGCATTATTATCAATAATGTCACGGCTGGACAAACGGCTCGGCCTATCAGATTTACGGACCAGAACTATCCATTTTATAATATGTTTAATTATGTTTTTCCCCAGTTAGCTCTGCCACCAACCTTGGCTTTACAAATTACCTACAGCTAAAACTAATTGATCACTGAAATGGCGCATTCCTGCAGAATCATTCTTTGCAACATTAAAAACGTCCGTCGGTTCGACTACTGCAATATGTTGCTTGCTGGTCTTCCTTCTTGCTCAATAAAGCCTCTGCAGCTAATTCAGAACTCTGCAGCTTTTGTGGTGTGCAACCAACCCAAACAAACTCTTGTATTTTCACCACTGAACTCTCTCCACTGGTTTCTCATCAGTCAGGCTATATTCACACTTCATAGCTTTTATTACTGCTAATGGTGAAATGAGCCGTAACCCTGAGATATTAAACATTTTCAAGAAGCACCTAAAGACACATCTCTTTGGCAAGCAGTAACTCTAACCTCTTCATTTGGATCCTTAAAAAATAGATAAGAATATGGTCGAGATTAACAATGCTGCAGTTAAGATGGTTACTTTTGACTAAACTTGTGTTATTCAAATTTTTTACATTGGATAAAAGTGTTGGCAAAAGGACTAGTTTTAATGTAATGTTTGCTTTAATGACTATGGGCACTCATGGACTGCACAATTTTGTGCAGTGATCTAGACTAGATTAGGATTCCCTACAAAGGGATTTTTGTGTTTAGGTCAGATAAAAGTATACGAAAGCAGGCTAATATTCAAAAATGAAGATGCGAAGAATCATCATTCTTTTTTATATGAAAAACTGCATTAAATTTAACAACAAAATAGAAACATATAGGGTTGTCACTTTTTTTGATTTTTCCAGATTGTTCTCTTATTTTAGCAGATGACCTTTTTTTACATTAAGACAATTTTTACAAATTGTGATCATTTTATTTTTTCCCAATCTTTCCACATTTGATTTCCTTCTACATACAGTGAGGAAAATAAATATTTCACCACCCTGCGACTTTGCAAGTTCTATCACTTAGAAATCATGGAGGGGTCTGAAAATTTAATCTTAGGTGCATGTCCACTGTAAAAGACATAATCTAAAAAAAAATTCGGAAATTACAATGTATTATTTTTTGATAATTATTTGTTTGTGTTACTGCTGCAAATAAGTATTTGAACACCTGTTAAAATCAACATTAATATTTGGTACAGTAGCCTTTGCTTGCAATTACAGAGGTCAAAAGTTTCCTGTAGTTTTTCACCAGGATTGCGCACACTGCAGTGGGGATTTTGGTCCATTCCTCCACACAGATCTCTATATATGTGTTTATTTAAGGGTGACGTTCAGATAACTGTCAGGCGAGAGTAGTACCTGAATCCAAGCTGTCTGCACACCACCTGTGCATGGTGCTCAGTCCAGTTATCATCACACACTGTGCCCCAGTCTCCAGAATGATACACCTCCAGACGGCCCTCCCACGGGTTATCTCCATCGACCAGTCTTACCACACCATCTGTAACACATGCCAGTTTTAGAGTGGGGTTTAATCTCCCTTGCTGCAGTCTATTTTTCCAGATATACTGTATTTTACAAGTAATCAGAAAGCAACTCTTTAGAGACAGAAACAGGTCATCTGCTGTGCCCTTAGATTTGACCTCATGTTTTATTGGATGATATTTTTACATATTGTTGATTATATTGTTTGCCTTTGTTTGGGATCACATCAGAATAATATACAATTACCAGCCACTTTATGAGATACACTTCCTTTTACACTTTTTGTTCATTTTATCTTTTCCACTTACCATACAAATGCACTTTGCAGTTTTACATATACAAACTTTAATCTGTTATTTTGCATACTGTGTCAGTCTTTTTTACTCTGTTTTCTAAAAGTAAATATCTTTTACAGGACCACCACAAAGCAGGCATTACTGCAGTGACATATGTGTTAGTGGTTTGTTAGTGTGTTGTGCTGGTGCCATTAGATCAGACATATCGGTGCTGCTGGAGTTTTCAACCATTGCGTCCACTCACTGTGCACTCTATTGGACACATTTACCTTACTGCTCTACCTTGTGGATGTAAAATCCGAGACAGTATCATTTGTAAGCCTCACATTTGTTGCTGCACAGTTTGTGTGATTCATCTGTGCCGATAACAAGCAACTTATGGGATACTGATGTATGGATATTTTGGATTAGTGGATTATTCTCAGCCCAGCAGTGATACAACATTAATTCAGAAATCCAACCTCACTGCTGTGTCTGATCCACTCATACCAGTACAACACACACTAACACACCACCAACAGTTTAATGCCACTCCAGGGATGAAAACGATCCAATTGCCTTTTTCGATTTTTGAAAAACTGCTTGCAAACTCAACATGGGTTGGTTACAATAGTGAAATAAAGCAAACATTTTTATGTTCTTGTCAAAACCTGAATATGGGTTGCAGGAGACTCCAGCATCCTCCATGTGATCACAGTTGTGTTGTTGCCAGCGGCTGTGAGGGCACTCATCCAGCGAGAGCTCATTCCCAGTACATTGTACAGCATCCAGCTGAATTGGCCCGCTGCCCTGCCCAAAGTGAGCCCATGACCATGCTTTTGGGACACCCCTGCACACAAAATATAGCAGGATGTAAAGTTGGCTTGAATAAATAACAGGATGATTTATTTATATTTTTTATTTTTAGATTGCCTTACATTTTATTTATCATTTTGTTTAGTTCAGCATACGGATACAGTACCTTAACATTAAAATTGCATGTATGTACTTTAAAAAGTATTTCCTCATGTTTCAAATGTTATGAAACAAAGCATGCAGATGGATTTATACACATTCATGTATTATTCAGTATTAACATTTCAAGTCAGATTTAAACATCATACTTTCCTATCTAAAGTCATGTATTTTTAATGTTTATGGATTCCTTACAGCGCTGATTCATACTATGTAGTTTGGTGTTGGGATCTTTTAATTTTTGAATCTACATTTTTGTAGTTTAGTTACTTAGCATTTTTTACAATTGGTTTAATAAATATGACTATTCTTGAAAAGCCGGTTCTAAAAAACAAGGAAAAAACAAAGGTGGCATGTTTTGCAAACTGGAAAATAAAGCTATTATTATGGAAAATGTATACACATTTTATTATTTCCCTTACTCACTTTCTTCAGCTCTGTCATAGCAAGGCTTTGCTTACTGACTTGTAAAGTTTCTGCACAAGAGTAAAAATACCACAGCATGACATCAATTATTCAGTCTCACCATGCTCTGTTATGTAGGCATGAACACGCTGAGAAATAAGAGTACTATTATCCACTTGGGCAAAAAAATCCACTTGAGTGCTTTAAAAGGCCATATACAGCGCTTGATAAAGAAAGCTGTAAGTCCTTCCAAAACGCTGTTACACAGCATCATACCGTAGCTGCTGTCACAGAAAGGCAGCCGAATAGATAATGTTCTGTTCTAAATTGTGGACTTGAACTCACCCTAGGCCAAGCTGCCTGCAAACGACTTCGGCATCCATGTCATCCCACTGGTCATCACATATGGTTCCCCAGCGTCCCTCGTGATAAATCTCCACCCTGCCTTCAAAATCCTCTTCACCTCCTACCAGTCTCAATGGGGGGCCAGGGCCTGATCAGAAACACACTAATCTGATCATGAACAGGAATATAGAGAAACAGAATTTGCTAAAGCTAGTGACATTAAAAAAAAAAAAAAACACTGATCATTTTAGTATAATGTGTATTGAATCTGTTTTTACGGGAATACTCTAGCAGTTTCCAAACAAATGTACTCCAGTTGTAAAAGCATTATTTAATCAGAAATTAAGCCATATTTACAAAAATACACTGCTCAAAAAATAAAGGGAACACTTAAACAACACACTGTAACTCCAAGTAAACCACACTTCTGTGAAACCAACCTGTCCAGT
>JAOUQT010000047.1:7457086-7477631 GCA_025769995.1 Xyliphius kryptos
TTTGCTCAACCATCTAAATTATCAGGATCAGGTGTTCCAATCACTTGGCCACAGTGTATAAAATCAAGCACTTACGTAGGCATGCAGACTGTTTACAAACCTTTGTGAAACCATAGGTCGCTCTCAGGAGTTTAGTGCAACAAATCCAGTCTTTCTTCGCTCCTAAATATTCCACAGTCAATGGTCAGCTGTATTTTAAGAAAATGTGTTTGGGAAAGACAGCAACTTAGCCAAGAAGTGGTAGGCCACGTAAACTGATGGAGTGGGGGTGAGCGGATGCTAACGCAAAAAGTGCAAAGAGGTCGACAACTTTCTGCAGAGTCAATCACTACAGAACTCCAAATTTCATGTGGTCTTCAGATTAGCTCAAGAGCAGTGCACACAGAGCTTCATGGAATGGGTTTCCATGGTCAAGCAGCTGCATCCAAGCCATAAATCACCGAGAGCAATGCAAAGCATCGGATGCAGTGATGTAGAGCAGTAGAGACGCATTCTCTGAATGGACGAATCGTGCTTCTCAATCTGGCAATCTGACGGTCAAGTCTGGGTTGGCAGTTGCCAGGAAAATGATACTTGTCTACATTGTGCTAAGTGTAAAGCTTGGTGGAGGGGGGGATATGATGTGGGGTTGGGTTTTTCTGGAGTTGGGCTTGCCCCCTTAGTTCCAGTAAATTTAACTCTGAATGATTTAGCATACCAAGACATTTTGGACAATTCCGTGCTCCCAACATTGTGGGAACATTTTGGAGTTAGCCACTTACTCTTCCAACATGACTGTGCACCAGTGCACAAAACAAGGTCCATGAAGACATGAACTTGACTGGCCTGCACAAAGTCCTGACCTTAACACGATAGAAAATCTTTGGGATAAATTATAGCGGAGACTTACAGCCAGGCCTTCTTTTCCAACATCAGTGTGTGACGTCACAAATGCCATTCTGGAAGAATGGTCGAAAATTCCCCTAAACACACTCATAAACCTTGTGGACAGCCTATCCAGGAGAGTTGAAACTGTTCTAGCTGCAAAGGGTGGACCAACGTCATATTGAACCCTATGGATTAGGAATGGGATGTCATTTAAGCTCATGTGTGAGTCAAGGCAAGTGAGCGAATACTTTTGGCAATATAGTGTATATATGTATATGATAAACATTTTGCACAACTTGGTATACACTCATTACTAATTTTTATTTATTATTTATTCGTAAAACACAAATCTTGTATTTTTACGATAGAAAAGCAAATTGTATTTGTATGATTTCCTAATAATGAAAATCTAAATCCAAAGTGGTAAGTTTAAACATACTAAACAAGTCTTTCATTCATAAGAATGTGTGCAGAGTTTATAAGATGTAAAATTTCATGCCATAGGGAGAGAGATCAATAAAGCAACTGATGGGGGACTTTTGGCAATAACATCGGCTGACAGCTACATGTTTAAATGTTCTTATAAATAGTGTTTGTTAATAAAGCCCTTTCCCAGATCTGTGAAGTTACAACTTATAAAATCACATGTTCATCAGATGGAGCAGAATGAGGTGCTTTAGTTACTCCCAATCAAAGTCCATCACCAACAAAGTCCATCTTCCCTGCGCTACCATCACATATACCTTTTATGTCAAAGTACTTCAACTGTTGCAGATGGCATCCACCTCTTCACATCATGTGGTTACTAGTATGGTTTGGTCATCTTGCAATACAGCTGGTTAAAGGCATAGCTGTCAATTTTCTAATGTTAAGTCAATTGAAATGATAAACTTTGTTTTGGGTCTTTTTATGTACACCAAGGGGAAGTTTTACTGCACATTTTGGATCTTTATCCGGTTGTAGAAGCCATTCCTATCTTTTGGATTACACATTTATTCTTGGATTAACATTGGCTTGCAGTATGTGCAAATGTCTTGTTTCATTGCTCAGATTTATCATGTTATTTGTACTTAGTTATTAAATGTGACAGTTTAAGAACTGCGGCCAAGGCAGCTGTTCCTCTAAACCAGTCAAGTACAAGCTCCTGTCAGATTTCTCACATCTGACTGCAGGGATGTTTCCATAGAAACTATGCTTTCACACCAAATCATTTGGTCTTATTGAAAGTGCTGTCTCCAGCTGGGTTTTTCATCATGTCAATTTCTGTTTACAAGCAAGAGCTTAGATCAGCAGTACAATCTATTACCATCAACCCTTGATCTGGAGCTTTTCCTTTAGATTGACACAGGAAAGAAGTTTTATCAAGTGGGTGGAAAAAAACACTTTAGAGTCTGCTATATTTGGAAGATTTTTTAAGCCTGGCACAGAGACCACAGGAAGGAAGCATTACTTCTAATTGTTGGCTACCAACTGCAACATTTGTCACTAATTTAAATATATTTAGACAGGGGTTGGACAATGAAACTGAAACACTTGGTTTTAGAACACAATAATGTATTAGTATGGTGTAGGGCCTGCTTTTGCGGCCAATACAGCGTCAATTAATCTTGGGAATGACATGTGTCAGTCCTGCACAGTGGTCAGAGGGATTTTAAGCTATTCTTCTTGCAGGATAGTGACCAGGTCACCACGTGATGCTGGTGTAGGTAAACGTTTTCTTACTCACTACTCCAAAACGGCTCAATAATATTTAGATCTGGTCACTTTGCTGGCCATGGGAGATGTTCACCTTCATGGTCATCAAACCAATCTGTTGAACACTGGAATGTCATCCATAATGTTGTGTGTATTGCAATATTTTGAGCAAAACTGTGGTCCAACCCTGCTAATTAAACCTTCACACTCTGCTCTTACTGGTGCAATGTGCAGTTAATGAAGAAAGGCTACCAGACTGGTCTAATTTAGCCATGAAACGACCCACACTAAAATGACAGGTGTTTCAGTTTCACTGTCCAATCCCAGTAGCTATGTGGAAAAGTAAAAAAATATTTAGTTCTTTATTCATTTCTGTTCATATTTGTCTTGAAATAAATATATAACATGTCAGGTAAACACAACAAAGAATTAACCTTGTTTTACCCATTAAAGGGAACAACAAAATTGTGTATTATAATTGAAGAAAATGTTAGGATACCCCAACCTCTAATAACTAGTGTTATGTGCCTTGGCTGAAAAATACTTCATTAAGGCACTTCTTGTAGCCATCTATGAATCCTCAACATTCTGTTGTTGGTTTACACCAGGTTTGCCCACACTTTTCTGGCCTGAGATTTACTTTTTCCAGTGGACAGATCAACGTAATCTACCTGGATTCATTTTTTCAAAGCTTTTTTTATAACCGTTTTTACACACATAATGTTGATATTAGCAATAGAAGCGGGGCTGGGGGAGGAAATACGAAGCCGTTGGCGATATACTTTGATTAGAAGTAATCAATGCACCTGACACGGCTCTGTCTGATAAACAAGTGCAGCATTTATAAGCTGTTACATATGATGCAGTGGGGAGAGAGATACATGAAACAACAGGTGCGGGACTTTTCACATGTAATTGTACTTTTAAATATTGTTTGTTAAAGCCAGTTTCTAGATCTGAGATGTTACAACTTATAGGGGCTGCCCATGTTCATCAGATGGAGCAGAATCAGGTGCTTTAATTACTTCCAATCAAAGTCTATCGCAGCAAGCCCCCCCCACCCCCCAACTGTTGATGTGCTAAAATATAAAGTTTAAAAAATTATTGTAATATACCAGGAGTCTTTTTTTAACCTATAAATTTTAACCATTTTAATACACATAATGTTAATATTATTAGCAATACAAGGCAATCCACTGAAAAAAAACATTATTATTCTGATGACTTGCTGACCGATATCTGGACTTAGTAGGTTGATCAAAAAAATGCTGTCAATGTGGCCCATTTTCTTATGTTTGGATACTTTTCTTCGGCCAACAAGTTACAAAACTGCCCAAAAGACCGTAACTTCTTTTGAAAATCAGTTTGCAAGACTAAAATTTCGTCTTTCAAAGCAAATCTGACATTTTTATGTAGAAGACGGTCTGAATATGCTCTTTCAGGTTCTTCCATGCATGCACGAAACAGCCATCTCTGCAAAGGTTTTGCCCAAATCTAACAAGTAGTTTCTGTCAACACATCCATCAATTTGGGCATGTTTAACATTTTAGAGCACATTTTAAACAAAACACAAATTTGGCAGGTGCCACATCATTCATTTCTCAAACCTACAAAGTGTTCCACAGTAACCTACCAACGAGCACTGTGCGATCGACTCGGTGATAACGATCGATGTAATGGGCACGCATGGCTTATGCCAAACCTGGTCCTTTTATAATGTCCACAATTTTTAGCTTTAGTCTTATCTGTCTAAAGAATATTATGGCCTTTGTATATGTTCTCTCTGGGAAACTTTTGGTTCTCATTCATGTTGCTATTACCAAATAAAATTTTGATTATTGCACACATGAAAGTTACACTTGTGCTGTCTCTGTCTTATTGTAAGTCAAGCATGCCTCTTCACATCAACAGTAGCAATAGATTCCTTGGCTCTTTCAGCATCTTGCATTTTGATCCAAAAGTAAAAATGGCCAGACCTGGGTATTTTAAAAGTCTTAAAATTCTCTCAGACTAATTACCAGACAGTGAAATGACGTATTTCAAGAATATTTCAAGAAGTATTTACCCTGGTGCTTGCTTTCACTTCAAAGCCTTTTTAAATTCGGTGCAATGATGTTCTAATAATATGCATTTGATGTAATGCAACTGTTTAGCCATTAAAAATGAGAATAAATGTGGGTGTGTCATTATTTATTCCTTACCAAAACTTACTTTTTTATTGAAATTTTACAGGAAGTCTTTTCTTAATTTTTAACTGTTTAGTTATATTACTTAAATTTCTTAGTGTTGTTAAAATTGATATTTTCAAAAAGAGCTTTCTTTTGTGCATCGTGTTATTTTTTTAAATGACAGGATATAAAAACACGATGTGACCAAATAGTAAACAATTTGCTTAAAATGTTTGCATTTGTTTAACAACACAGTGCATCCAATTGGGTACTGAGACTAACCCAATATAAAATCAATGTTTCATTATGTGGTTTTGAACAATGTGCCTTTTATTTGGACACATATGAAAAAGTGTTTAATTTCTCCCATATACTGCATATACCACAAATTGTGATTGGGAAATCTTATTAGGTTGGGGTAGGAGAGTAGATGGACCCAGATGGCATCTCTGTTTGAAGCCTAGCTTGTTCCGTCCTGGCTCTCTTTACTTTTATTTTTTCAATACAACAACCTTCCACCATTACCATATTCCTCATTTTGCTACTTTATCTACAACATTTTTCAAATTGCATTATTAACTTTCCCCATCATAGAAAACGATTTAAAAAAGCTAACAATATACAGACACACAAGCAGTAAGGAAACCTTTAGTGAATATGACATGCTATCAGGACAGCAGAAAACCAGGCTTTTATCAATAATAGCTCCCTGTTGGCTATTGGTGGAAAATGTAAATGTCAGCTTTAGAAGAAACATCAATTAATGGCCGTCTAAAATCCTCACTGAATAGTTTTGAGGCATTTAGCAGCACCAAATGCAGACCCGCTTAAATGAGTTTTCACTCCAGTCCAATTAAACCACGTCTATTATACCATCCAATAGCCGTACAGGCAAGATTTGTGTTGGTGCAGCTTGTGTAACATTGCAGAAACATGACAGCATGCCCGGGGGATCTCTACTCATTGTGTTTCATTTATTCTCCCATCACTCTGAATTAACACAGTAAAGAATCTCATTTGGCATTCTGCTTTTCAGTATTCTATTCAATATGCTGCCATTTGTCATTCTGTTACCACTGGCAGCAAAATTTGCTCTGGTAAGAAAATATGAAATGTCGCGACTTGTAAAATGCCAGATTCATTGAATCTAAAGCCATGTCAAATATTTAGAGTTCAGAGTTGATTGTGCTTGTATATGTCATTAATAAATGATTCCCGACATATAAAATGCTTGCTTGACCAAATCCAATGCAAGACTGGTTGGAATACAGGTTCATATAAAAACTATTACAGAAACTGTAAACAGCTAAGAAGGTATTTTTTTTACGTTTGGTGCATTTTTGGGGCATGAATTGGATGCATATCTGGACATTAAAGCTACAAATTGGATTCAAGTCCTACTAATTTTATCAGGATTAATTTTATTGCTCTTAATTTTGTTGGTCATCTGCGGAAAACACTGATAAAATGCTCTGGGGGAAAAACACACTGTAGTGCAGCATCTCTTTTACTCAGCTCTAAAAATGCAGAGCTTCCTCCTCCCATGTCGCTCTCCTTCTATAACAGCACTCATTTTCATTTTAATGTGAGTCATTTTTCCTCCATGTCAGACACCCTTGGAGGAAGGCAGAATGCCTGTCTCAGTTCCACAATGGTGCAGGCCAAGCAGAATCTAGAGAGACTCTATTTAACTGGAACATAATTATTTCTTAATTGTTCCTTTTTATGTTTCTTTGAGGTTGCATATATAGCGGTTTTCCGTAATATACATGAGTGTGTGCAAGCAAAGAATAAAATAGAGAATCCTACCTTTTTTTTGTCCCTCATTGAGCCCTTGCCTCGCACCATTATCTTGCAGCCGGTCTCAGCTTCCAGCTGTTTGGCAGTGAGCCCACGTGGACCAAGAATCCTTCCCACAAAGTTGAACTGTGTAAAGACACAGAAACAAAAACATGGTCCTTATTTTTGCTGCTACACATCTGCATGTGATACATTTAAAGGACACTTTATAGTGAATACAGAATGTTGTATAATTGAATATGCAAATATATATTAATAAATACTGAAAAAAATATGTTACACTACATTTCAAACACTGGTTTGCTTAACTGCTGACATTATTAAATGTAATAGATCTCACACAGTTCAAATATAACATTTAGAACAGCTATAATTTTGCTTGGCATTAATGACAAACAAATGTTTTAGACATATTCAATTAATAGGTCTTCAGGGAGTGTATGCAGTTCCTTGGTTTGATCACTGCTGTATTCAGTAGCTTCTTTTTAAAAATATATCTATACCAAAATAAGTATTCTGCTCAATCACCTTTAAGAATGAACCACTGTGACAGAAATATTGGTACCTTATGGCAGGGAATCACTGCTTTATCTGCAAATGAGCTCTACAGAGAGAACTGCAAATGATCTGACAGAAAAGGGTCACATATCATTACGATCTGAGTAAACTGAGCTAAGAGTGTTGACCTACCCTATAACTGTTGTGAACGGTAGGGTGCAGAGTGGGACAGCTGATTGATTACCAAAGTTAAAGTAGGTATTTGTGCCCTGACATGATTTAATAGGCTGCGTCCCGCTGAGGCCAAGAATGATACATTGTGCTTTTGGCAGTTGCAGGCCTGCGTGTAGGCGGCTCTCTAAGCGTTTAACCTTATCTGTCATGAGGGCTGAGTGATAAGCCGGGCAGCTGTCTCTCCCTTACTCTCTCTCAGGGTCACAATGCATTCTCTTCCTTTTAAAGCCCCTGTCCTGTGTGCTTGATCACAGTTGCTGTGACTGTAGAGCCTCTGTACTGTGTATATATATAGAGCTGAGCTCATCACACTACTGTGTGTGAATGGCAAAACAGCTGTTTTTGCAAGTGTTATTGTTGTGCTACTCATGGTTACTTCAATCTACAACAGGCTGAAATATGACTAGACGTCTGAGTATGTGGATCGATGTGTAAAAAAAAAAAACTTCATATTTCTGAGACAGTACTCTGTAGTGCAAGAAACAGCTCATCTTAGCACACAGCCCTATAGCAATTCTTTTGGCCATACTAAAAAAAACTGCAATATGCCAAGTTAGTTGGTCCAACACAGATCTGTTGTATCAGATCATCCACAATTTGTTGTATTCCATGAATGCATGTGAACAAACAAAACTTTGCAAAGATATACTTGGATTATGTGAGCTTCGTTACTTGGACCACCTACAAGATCCACATTAAAATAAAGCTTAGTGTTCTAAAACATACTAGTAGTGGGATCTCAGTTCCTGCATCTTCTACATAGTCTACTGCTCTGCACTGCTTACTGCTCAGTCTGACAATAAAAGCTTTTACCAAATTGCCAAATGTTCAGTAGCTTCTCTCTGGTGTAAAGGCGACTACATCCACACTAATATGTTATCATTTGAAAAGGCAGCCCTGTTGTTCTGTAAACGGCTAACATCCATCCTAATGTCAGTTTTATGTTCCTAAAACAAAAACTTTAAAAAAATTAAGGGTCTGGTTTAGTACAGATGATTTGATAAACAAAGCATTCCCTAATTAGTTTCATCATCATTGTCACTAAGCAACTGACACTTAACACTTTCTGTTGAAATTGGTATCCCCAAAGCAGTGTACATATATGTGCTTTTTACACCACTGACATCATAGCCATTAGCACAACAGCATTGTGACTTGTACTTCAAATAAAAATAGGATATTTTAAGACGTTTTAACCGAAACTGTAACACAAGCTTCAAGCAATGGATCCAATTTTCATATAGCAGCTACAAATGGCAGGGTAGTAAATTTCAAGCGGCTTAAGACCGAGGCACCTCTATGATGTCTGGGGCCAAAAAATATGCACCATATGAGTGACTGACATAGACTTGTGTTTTAGTTACCTCATTCTTTGCAAAAATGTTTTGTCCTTCAAATTTAAGGATCCAGATAAATAACAAATTGTTGAATGTATTAAGAATATTAATGGAACTAATAAAAGTAAATTTCTTTCCACATTTCTGTAAAGCACCAGTTTTTTATTTCAGTTTTTTATTTATTTTATCAAATTCATGTGAAGTGTATTAATTAACAACAGCAAAGCATTAAACTCTCATCAGCATCCAGCAGCTTAAAAGAGGGACTAATAAAAAGAGAGGGAGATTAGAAAAATATGATTGAGTTACAGGGGGCCGCAGTTTTAGCCACTGATATCACAAAATGAGTGAGTGCATAAGTGGAGAAATAATCAGAAGGTGCATATGAACAACTTTCATCTCAGTGTCTCTCATCTCTTTCTTCCACCTGCCTTCATTTTCTTTGAAAACTCTTTTCACAATTCCACGAATGACAGGTGCAATTGTAGCACAAATAACTTTCCAGATCAGTCATCCTAAACGAGGCAGCTCAGACACAAGACAGAAGCCAGAGGTTTATATGCGTCCCCGGCATCAGCTCCTGAAAATGCCAGTGTGGGGTATTTTGGGAGACTTGGGAGTTTTGTTGTGGAATTATCAGGATGTTGATTGTATGACAAGAGATAAAGTAACACTCTAAACAAGCACAATGAGTGATGGAGACAGTTTTGCATTAACAATTCACTACATTTAATATGCGGTGATCAAACAATGAAAAAAACACACAGAAAAAACTAGAATAGAGATCTGAATTTAGAGTAGATATAGGATTATTACATAATGACTGCAGTTTTGTAGATGATCAATTAAATCCATCACATCAACTCTTACATATAACATTATTAGCTCTTACATACAACATTATAAGTCTATAGTCATCTTAAAAGTTTTCTGGATCAAAAATGTTGGGTGAAGACCATTATTTTAGCTAAGAAACAGGCCCATACAATGTTGCATCTATATGCTAAAGGTGCAGTCAGATGTGTTGCCATCATGAGCATCTAGGTCTGAAACGGACTAATATGAAAAACACAGACAATCTAAAATCTAACACTGTGGAATATATTAAAAAATACTAAAATAAAACAGTCCACATACTGTCATTTACAATCTCACATCTTAAACTGTATATAATTAATTCATTATCTTCTGCTTAATCCTCTATGAGGGTCACGGGGGAGATCCCCATGGCCATCCAAGGGAGACAAGCTCAGGCACTGGACTAATACACCCAGCACAGGGCGCTAATCCATCACTGGGCACATTCACTCACACACACAAACAGACTATAGGGACAATTTAGAGCAGCTAGTTTACCTTAAATCCATGTATTTAAACTAAAATAAATAAATTGAATGTAAAAGTAACTGCAATGCTTTTCATTTAAATATAAACAAAATTTGGACACAATCTTTTTGCTCTACTTATTGTCCATGTCATAAGTTCAACAGTAGACCATCTGTTTGTTGGACTACAGTACATATTGTTTAAGTCCCCTTTACGTTGTTCTCTTATGGTCAGGACTCAAGTAGTACCCCCACAAAGCAGGTATTATTTGGGTGCTGCATTATCCCTAAGCAGTGTCACTGTGGTGTTTAAATGAAACTACAGCAGCACTGCTGCACTAAATCCCCCTCACCACATCAGTGTCACTGCAGAACTAACAATAAACAATACACCACCCAGATACCTGTTTATACCTGTTCTGTGATGGTCCTTTCCAATAGAGAACAGAGATCTAATGGGACTAACAAAAAAAGAAAGAAAAAAAACATACATTAATCCATCACCAATTATTTTATATTCTTAAAATGCCATTCTCTAGAGAATAAGGTACTAAATGTTAGCGTAAAATTTAAATTTGTATATCTGTTGAACGATATATCAAGTGTTTTTCTAAAAACTAAACAGTATTTATTCATTAATTAAATGAGAGTTTAGCATTAACATTTTCAATTGTTAAAATTTCCAAAATCTCCTGATTGGCACTGATCACGTTTTCTCCTACAATTATGCTCATGTTAGCTAAACAACAGATTGACACCTCCACAACAGCATATGCTCCGCTTATGTAAGATTAAAAGACAAGCTTTTTTAAAAGCAGATACTTAACACTGTAGTGTAAAAATGCAAATTCAAACAAAGTGTGCCTTTTCATGATTCTTAGAAAGATGTTCCTCAGAAAAAGGATAAATGCTTAAAGAAAATTTTGACATTTTGAAAAGAATTTCATGAAGTCAGTGGTATGTTTTTACTAATAATAACGAAATACGGTTAGTTAAGAAAGTACAATGACCAACAAAGAAATGCAGATTCTTCATGCAGCACCAACCACACAAAACAGAAAGAACAGTGACTAATGAAAAAGGCAATATTTTACCATTTTAGGCAGTATTTACAATGGTAATTCCTTTGATTATTGCTGTGCTACCAAGAACAAGTTAATTAGATCTTTCAGCTCGAGGCTGATGTTATTTTTTCAGTAAGGAGGAGTGCAGTGAAATAATTAAAGGACTGGTGAAATGCCACTCCTAAAGAGTCGAACAGTATTCGCATACACATTCACCACAGGGTTCCTACTTTAAACAGCTTTTAATTGCCTATGACCTTTTAGAAAATATGGCTGTTTGATTCTGTTACTATTTTAAAATTTCTAAATGTTTTTATTTATGTATTGTTTATCTTATGTATTTCACTGGACTGTTTATTTGCACACTGTTTAACTTTGCACTGCATCATTTGCACTACATATAGTTATTATTTATATTTTAGTTATTGTCTCCTTATACTCCAGTACTGTCTGTATTGTGTTGTACTGTCTGTCTTCACTTGTACTGTGTGCACTTGTGTTCTGTCTGCTCTGTTTGTTGCACCATGGTCCTGGAGGAACGTAGTTTCGTTTCACTTTCTGCTGTGTATAAAGTTGAAATGATAATAAAAAACCACTTGACTTGACTTGATTTAATTTATCTTAAACTAGTGGTTTGCAAACATTAAAATGTGCAATTACAGACTCATCCACAAACAAAGGTACCAAGGTAAAAAAAAAAAACCAAACACCAGCCTTTTTTTATTTTGTTTTGTTTAATATTAAAATTAATCAAATCAAATTGAAAGAATGGTGGAGCAAATTCCTCGCAAGACATTGCTTATAAGAGCCAAGACCCAGTTTACTTACAGGACTATAAGGATGTATATAAACATATTCCCCTTAAATACTGTTATATATGTATATATGTTATATATGCATATCTATAAATGTTGCATAATTCACACCGGACATTTATGGTATTGTTTTTGCCATTTAATGTGTTTGTCATTTTTGTCACATATGGTTTTAATTGTTTAAATTAAAACTGAAACATTATATGTATATTTGTAGAAGTTTATCTGAGCAGTTTAAATGTGCAATATCCCTATAATATTTGTAAAGAAAGAAATCCTCTACTGTCAAGGATTTGCAAAATAAAGCATTCTATTAAGTCACTATGTAAGAGGCGCACGGCGCTTCTTCCCTTGGTTTTCGTCCCGTTCAGTCTATTAACTTCCATTTGTGTTCCTTATTAAGTTAATTACTGTTCGGTGTTTCCCCATTGGTTCCTTTTTCACGTGACGGGGCCTTTTTTGTATAAAGTGTTTCGACTTCCGTTTTGTCCCCGTCCTAGATTTTTTTTTATATGTTTCGTGTTTGCGTGTCGCTTCAGTTCCCGTTATTTCCTGTTTGGCTGCACGTTTAAATAAAAAACCTTATCTACCCTCACCTGGCAACCTGCCCCGTCCATGCTCAACGTGGACGAGCTCCAGTTTGGCATCCGACGTGCAGTCGTAACACACTACATTTTACTGAATTTTTTTATGGGATAGCATGCTATGATCAGATGAGCTCAAGAACAAAATAAACCCACTGCAGTGGCACTCATACTCAATAGTTAAGGGTATTCTTACACTTATCTAATTTTTACTGTGAACCAATGTGTACAATTTGTGTTTTATTTTTATCAGAGAACCATTACAACTTAGATACAAGGTTCATAAACTACCTAAATATATGATTTAAACCATACCATAATGCAAAGCAATTAGCCATGTTAGCCATAGTCATCCTAATTCTTTAAACTAAACCTGATGGATAAGACATACTTTATGCTGTCCTTATGCCAAGACTACATAAAGCTCTAAATGAAATAATTACAGAAAACTAAAACATTTTTTTGCTATTAATCAACACAATTCCTTATTACAGTGTTATATTTTTTTTGTTTCTCAAAAGATGATGCCTACACATCAGGAATGTGTAATTTGCTGCCTTAATAGTCAGTGACCAATGCAGGTTGTAAACAATAACTCTCAACACATACGTAGACACTTTTTATTTCTTTCTCTCGCTATTTGAACATAGACCATCCATAATAGTATGTTAGTACTGAAAACACATCCTGCTCTTGCAACATCCTCCCTACTTCCAACCACCCTATCCTAAATTGCTACACCTTATTTTACTTTTATTTACTCATACAAAGGCTGTCAATATCTGTGTAAAAGAATACCATTATTTTTGTCTAAAACTAATTAAGATTTTACAAAAGTAAAATTTAACAAACTTGTCTAGCATACAGAATGCTATTAAACTTAAATAGAAAAAAGAATACTTGGTATATAAAGAATAATTTATCCTGGACGTGTCTAGATTCTATTGCGAATTTATTTCTAAAACTAGTCTTGGTCGGGTTGTCATTTTTACAAAATTTTATTCCATTTTTTTTTTTTTATGAAATAATTATAATAAGAATTTCTACATGCATATGTATGGGAACAGTTTGGAAAAAACATGTTAGTTAGCTGCAGGTCTTTAATCAATAACTTCATTAAAGTCACTCTGCCATTATGTTAGGTCAAATTAATGTGGTTTGTGTTGCTATCATTATTAAAATATACTAATTTATTACAAAATGGATTGTGATTGACTATTTTTGAGCATGTAGAGTTCACAATCAATTGTTTATAGGCATGGGTAACCAGGGGCTGGTTTAAATTTATGCAAAGTAAAAATATTTTAAACTGGAACCCGCCTTGCATCTACTAATGTGTCTGCCATGCACAAATTTTGCAAGACGGTAGGAAAGGAAATGTGGGCAGTACTCCTGGTACCTTAAAGACAAACACCGAAACAACGAGATTGACATTATTTCAGTAACTTCAGGAAATTGCAGCATTGATACTGCACATAATTTTCAAGTTGTAGAGGAGCCTTGCAAAAGCAGCAAGAACACAATGCTCACAGAGAGTGTCATTAAAATTATTTTAGAAAACCATTTTCTCATTGTGGCACAGAATGCAGGTTTTCACTCTCTTTTTGATGACCATATGTCATGTATAACATAGCGATATTACACTTTTGACACACAGTAAGCTATACAACAATATTTGTGAACACTTACAATTTGTGACTAAATAATAATGTAAAATTTAAAAAAAAAACTGTTTTTTTTGTTTTTCTTAGCATTATTCTATAACAAACAAAAAGTAATACATCTCTTTAAGTGTATATTGAATTGCTTTTAATTGTTTGGTGTGCAACAGCAGGTCTAGATGAAAGCCAAATAAATAACCTGATCAGCAATAATCTAACAAGCTAATCAAAATCTGTGATTTCAAGAATATTGCATCCTTATCATGTCATAAACGTATTCAAGTCCCCCACAAGGCGTTTGTTTTAAGCCATTTAAAAGCTATCTTGTAGCTATTGTTACACGGATTTATGCAAAGCCAATAGTAGTTATTGGAGTATGAATGAACAACACAATCTACTGGACATGAAAATTGTTGAAAAGACTGAAAACACAATCAAACTTACATCAGGAAATTCTTTGACTGGCACATAAAGTTTCTCCTGCAGTTGTGCAATTGGCCCCACAGCATCCGGAAGCTCTGATGTCCTTTTTTCTGTACTGTTGCTTAGTGTCTCATTGTACATGTCCTTCCGTACTCGTCCAATCTCTACCAAGAGGGCAAAAAATAAAAGGAAATTAAACAAAGGTGTTTTAAAAATTGTACTTTTTTTAAACAAAGCAATAGATCAATGTAAAAAGAACCTTTTTTTTTTTAAATATATTTGCATCTTTCTGCTTTCCCTACTGCATAAAGCTCATACTCTTTACACAATGACATAAATAAGAGTCTTTTTTAATATTCTAAAAACATTTTTTTTTAAAATAAAACAATAACACATTCCATACCAACGTATGTATATGTTCATATGTAAGTAAACAATATTTAAAAAAAAATGAAAGTCCCTATTAATAGAATTTACTTCCACATTGAATACAAAAAACAATAAAAATATTCCCATAGGAAAACGTGAACAGGACCAGTCATGCAAATGCAAACCATCATAATTAATTCTCAAAGAATAAATCATGGACAATTCCCTGTAACACAGCTATTCCAAAGAGACCAGCGTAAAAGACAAACCCAATGATTGTTATTTAACTAAATCTCTTTGTAGAAGATTAGATAAAGGAGATTCAATATTGGAATGGATTTATGACGAGGTACAATAAAGTTTAAAATGGTTACATCAAAGCACAGACCAGACTTGGTTGATTACTGTAATCTTAACATAACTCTCATTCAAGTCAGACAGTGCCAGAGGGGTTCTCATCAAATTCTTTCAGCTGAAGTGAATCCTTTTGCCGATGCATACTTAAACCTGTACCATCTGCTACAACTGACCCTTTTCCTCAGACCACCCTATCTCCATTGGGAGTTTCAGAAAAAGCCAAAAGCACCTTATTTTAACCCATACAGCTGAACATGTACACAAAAATGCTTTCTTTAATCATATTAACATCCATAAGCTCTTTAGTACAATTTCTCCAATTTAAATAATTAATTTTATATTAAAATCAGACAAAGATAAGTATAAACAGTTATATATGTATA
The DNA here is from genome assembly GCA_025769995.1 of Xyliphius kryptos. Taxonomy (NCBI): domain Eukaryota; kingdom Metazoa; phylum Chordata; class Actinopteri; order Siluriformes; family Aspredinidae; genus Xyliphius; species Xyliphius kryptos. The sequence goes on from JAOUQT010000047.1 coordinate 7,472,667, forward strand.
TGTGTACACTAGGGATGAGATGATTAATTGTATATGCATTTAATTGCATTAAAAATAAATGCATTATAATTAATTAATCGGAAGGTTGCCTTAACATCATCGTGATGACACTTATAGGAAAAATATGTATTTTGCCACCAGTCCGAGGTATTCCCACCATTAATGTTTTCCAAAACTTGTAGAACATCAGCATTAAATCAAGATTAGTACTGTGTGATATTCAGTGTGGCAGGAATTTTACTTTATTAAATCTGGAGGGAATAGCATCATGGCAATACTTTATGTGCAGCAGATGACATTGTTTTGTTCTGGAAAGAAACGAATGAACTGTTACTTATCCATGTGAAGTCAGGGATTCTTGGGTAAGGGCGATACTATTTTTGCAGGACACAACGCCCACACACAAAATTGAAGGCTGTGTCATTCCATGATGCGCAAGGGCTTTGTCCTAAAGACCTAAAATGAAAAATAAGTGTCACATCCACCACAGCTGTCATTACAGCAACCTTCATAACCAACATTACAGACTGCTGATCAGCTCTGTATTGCCTCCCCTCTGCACACTGTTATTTTACAAAGAAAGAGATCGCAAAAAGAGCTAAATTACAGTGCATGTGTCTGTTTACTGCCATCTGAACTCACCAGTCCAATGCTTAATCATGATACAAGTGGTTCTGGCATGCAATCATGAAGTGACCACATCATTAGAAAGAGGGCACAAATAACACACCAGTGACGTGTTGTGGTACAAAAATACAGGGTGACTAATAAAACCGCTCAATTATTTTGATCTTATAATAAGACATTGCAGTCATGCAAAAAATGCGTTTCACACCTTTTTTAAATCAGCTATTACAGTAGCTGTCTTTTTTGTTGTTACCTTTTTGGAGAACTTTGTTCACATCTAAATATATACTATACTACCAAGTATTTATCATACACACCTGTACACCCGCCTAGTGTACACCCACCTAGTACACCAACTAGGCATGTGTGACAGCAATGCAACATAGATACAAGTAATGTTCACAGCAACTTTTTATAAAAGTGAAAATGGCAAAGAGAATCTGTGCAGCAAAAGAAAAACATCCAGACTGAAATGTCAAGTTGATGTGAGAGGTCAACAAGGAATGGGCAGACTGGTTAGAGCTGACAACACATCAAACCTTGACCAGAGGGCAGATGACCACATTGCGTTCCACTTCTGTCAATCAAGAGCATAAAGATAAAGCTCCAATGGAATAGGTTCACCAGAACAGGATAGGAAAATATACTCTGGTTGGTTGGTCTGAAAAATCTTTGTTTTTGTTTGGCACACAGATGACAGGGTCAGAATTTCAAACAAACAGCTTGAAGCCATGGAACCAATCTGCTGAGTGTCAGCAATCCCGGTTTGTTAAAGGAGTATAATAATTTGAAATATTTATTTATATGACAGATATAACCAATCAATCGTTGCTTGAATGTTATTATCTATTTGAGTGTTGTTGATAACCATGCGACTCTTCATGGTCTCAATTTGCCCATCTCAAGTCTGGCATTATATTGCACAATTTTATCTTTAATCATAGAGTGGCCTTAAACAGTGTGTTCAACAGCAGTCATAGTGACTTATAACCTATTTCTGAATAATTATGGTATGTATTATAAGTGACGTAATATAAAAATACATCCAAACAGTCTGGAACTGTGAGATTTAATTAAAAAATCCTCAAAGATTTCAAGTAGTGTTTCTATCAAAGCGCCTGGTAAATGCACATTTGAACCCTAAATTTGTAAAGCCACATGAAGCTGACATTAATAATTAAATAGTGTAAAAGATTAAATAGTATATATGGTATGTTGGTAATTTATCAGCTTGGCGAAGTTTTGGGTTTAATCAACATTATTCTAAAAGTTGTACATCCCAATTTTCAAACCATGTTGAAAAGCATTAAAAATGAGTTCTGATAATTATCTGTGATTTGTTCTTGGGTGTAAGGAAACAATGTGTTTAGCCTCTCAGCGCTGGGGATCAATCATGTTCGAATCCCGATCTGGGTGGTGTCTCAATGTTCTCTCTGTGTCCGTGTAGGTTTTCCCGGTTTTCTCACACAGCCCAAAAACACAGATTTAAGGTGAATTGGCTGCTCTAAATTGCCCCTATATAAATTGCCCATGTGTATGAGTGTCCTGGCAACCAGTGCTGGGTGTATCTGCCCAGCGCTCAAATCATTCTCTTCTGGGTGGGCATAGCAGGTTAGTCAAGCAGACAAAAGAACCAGCATGAATATAACAGCAGATTGCAGTATATAGTATATTTCAAATATTGCAGCATAAATCTCTCCAACATTCCAAAATCCCTCTACTTTAACAGTACCTTCAAAATATGCATCCCCTATGTACCACCATATAATGACAGACACTGGCTTGGCAGCTTTATCTGATAACAGTTTGGATGGTCTCTGTAATTTTTGGCAGAGCAATCTTGTTCCTCACAGCAAGTTGAAACAAGGTCTGATCTGACAACACGTTTCGAGTGTCGTTTGAATTGTCTGAAATAAATGCTATATTTTTTCATAAATCTAATGTATGTTTCGGTCGTTGCATTCATGTTGCATTTCTTAACACAGAAGCAAAATGTGTTTAGTGTTAACAGTCCTGCATGTAGTTTTAACTAAATTTAACACAATGATATAACTGGTAGCCAAACAATGCCATCTCAAGTAACAAACCTCACTCATATTTAACTGTGAATTTGAGCCCTGCCCTACAAATAAATATTTTCCCAAGTTTAAAGAAAGAACCAATTCTAAGCATATTAGTTCTGACTATAATTATGTTAATTAGTGTAAAAATAGTGCCTTGGTCATTGGAATTAAAACCACAACTCAAGTCAACACTGATTTCATTCTACCTTTGTAGAACGGTTATGTTTGTGACAGGGGCTCATACAAAACCATCTCAGGCCACAAACCTAACTTACAATCAACTGTGGTTTTAAGCCTTGCCCTACCCTGAATAATTTCTCCAAAAATTCTAAATATTATGTAGTGTGGCTGGAGGAATACTAAAATACCTAAAAATATAATAGAAAACATAATCTCATCTTGGGTGGCACAGTGGCTTAGAGGTTATCACATTCGCCTCTAAACACTGAGGATTCCCAGTTCGAATCCTGATCTGAGTTTCCATGTTCTCCCTGTGTCTGCGTGGGCTTCTCTTAGGTTCTCTAGTTTCGTCCCACAGCCCAAACACATGGATTTAAGGTAAATTGAATGCTCTAAATTGCCCCATATCACGTGTTTGTGTAGCAATAGAATAGCACCATATCCTGGGTGTATCTGCCCGAAACGTTCTCCCCACTTTTCAACTATTCTTACATTTTACAGACCAAACCAAAGGCACCAAAAATACAATGTATTGGCAACAAAATTGATGTTATTTGTCCTGTGATTTTTTTTGTCTATAATCCCTTCTTTTTAAAAATACAAAATGAAGGTGAATCAACCACAGAGATATAAACCCAAAGATGAAAGTCTTTAAACAGGAAATCAATCTGGGTGCTTTTCTACTGCCAAAAGAACTCTCCCTGACCTCATATAAAGTACACCCAAAATTCCACACCCAAGAAATATAAAAAAAAAACAAAAAAAAAAAAACAATCCCCTTCCTGACCAACACACCACTTGCACAACATGAAATGTGTATTTGACTCCATTTTTGAAAATAATACTGCTTCACAACCAGATTTGTTCAACAAATGCCTGGTAGCCTGGCAGGGTCTTTGCTCTTTCATTCTGAACTGTGCTTTTTCCGTTTGCTCCATGGGCCTGCTGATAGCCAAGCTGTACTCAGAAAGTGCTTTAAGGCACTATGTTTGTGACAAATATATGTGGTGATGTAAGCCTTTGTGACTGGATAACAGGTAACCTCTTCAGAAAAGCAGCTATAATACAAGCAGCCTACAAACAGTAGCCTTTGGCAGCCCTTCAGCAAGGTGGCATTTAGTGGTTTGGCTTATTGCCATCATCTTTCTGAAGAAACTGATGTAATGATGAAAGACTGCTACCTTTTTCCCATGTATAAAATAAACCAGTATAATAAAATTCAAAACAATTTTATTATTTTAAAAAACATAAATATGCCATATGTAATAACATCAAGGATTAACAAATGTTTAGAGTGTGAAAGTGGACACACCAGAAAATCATTAAAAATCTCATCTTATAAATTTTATACACAAGTATGGTTAAAAATAAACCTAACACTTGAAGTCAACACCATTACCCAACCCAGCTGGGCTAAACAAACATCACACGCTGATTTGCCCATATTGGACAAAGCGCTAGATTGGGTGCATCCTGGCCCGGAATTCAGGCGAGGAAATACCCACTGGGAAATTTCTGAAGTAAATATGTACCCTCAGATCAAAAGCATGTTGATTGCTGGGTTTTTTGAATATTCTGTATCCTTATTTAAGCATCTTTACACATTACTTTGCTGTGTGGTGGATGCTTAACAAAGCAAATTGGAATTAAAAATGTCAGTTATTATTTATACGATTCATTTTCCAGTACACATTTTAAAAAATGGGTTTCATTACCATACTGTAATATCTATATAATATTGTCTATCACTTCTCCCATGTCATTTAAATCTTTTGTATAGTATGAACATGGCAAAAACTCTTGCCTGGATGAGTGCTGTATGTTTTTATTTGAAGTTGGATCAGCCTGTCATTTGATTTTCCACTTTAATTTTGAGTATGATTCCAAAACAAGACCTCCATGAGAAAATACTTCAATAGATCATTTTTATGTTATATTGTTCTCAACGCATTCCACTATCTACTAAATAAAGATTTGCTACTGAAATATTTTATTCATTGTGATCTAGAATGTGTTATTTTAGTGTTCCCATAATTGTATTTCAATACTCAATACTATTCTGTAATATATATATACAAATCAATAAATCGATGTT
>JAOUQT010000047.1:7479954-7491778 GCA_025769995.1 Xyliphius kryptos
GAAAAAGAGCGACAAAATACTCAAAAGACAAATCAAAACTTGGCTGGATCTCATGAATCTCATTCAAGGAAAATCAAATTCATGAATCGCATGCTGCCTAACAAAATGTCTGAAAAGAAGTGGCACAAGGACATCAATCTGTGCACCAAAACCCACTATGATCTCGTTCAAATATATTATTAAAAATATAAAAAATTAGTTTGATAAAGTTTAATCAAGTGTATTTCCACAATTACACTGCATAAGCACAAACTCCCAGTAACTGTCGTCATAACCAGTTATGAATATAAAAACTCAAAATCTCAAGTATTCCCAAAGTATTCTTCATAAAATAAACAGATGCAGTTCAGCGGAAAATCGACAAACGCTTAATTTAACAAAAGGTCTTTGTTAAAAATGAGACGAAAGAGAATCCGTCGCAAAATGGCTTTTTAATGAGGTACAGTACAACTGACACAAGACTGGGAAGCTCGCTCATCTTATCCATATCACACAGAGCACATACAGTGCTCAGCATAATTGAGTACACCCCTTTGAAAAGTAAGATATTAATCTGTATCTGAATAGCAAAGAATATCTTTCATAAAAGATTAGTTTGACCCATTATCATTGAAGTAAGATTAATAATATAACTTAGATTACAAAATATTTAGTTTAGCTCTAATAAAATACCTGATTACATTAATTACAATTAAATAATAAAATCCACAACAAAAACTGCTACGTATAATATTTAGTGACCGCCTTGATTTTCTTTCTTCTTGCTTTTCTCCCAAGATTTCCTTCCCGGTGTTACTCAGCATGGTCTTGAATCATTTTTTAGGTGAATTTTTAGGTTTTGTGGGATAATTAACTGTAATCAATGGCCCACACTTATGGGAGTAATTTGTAGTATATGATCTGATATAAAATATTGATTCTGAAATGACAATCAAGGTTTTTGGACACATCTGTTGGGGTATACTCATTTATGCTGAGCACTGTACATGACATGACAATGATAGTTGCAATTTGCTAAGACGAGGCTGCTGTTCCCAGATGAGCTCCCATCAGAATCTCTCAGCTGGAGTAAATATGTGGGTGTAGCAAGCAATAGCTAATTGCAAAAACAACTAGAGCTGAAACGATTCCTTGAGGAACTCAAGTAATTCGATTACTTAAAATCATTGATGTAAATAAGGGGCCTCAAAGATTCGTACAATCCTATCAATGTACACAAGACATTCAAGAAATTAACTTATTGAAGATGATGGAGAACAAATTTGAACATGACACTTTCTTGGGAAGGATTTGGAAAAGAATGATGAAGTCTGACTTTGACTGCCCTTGAAATGACATTGGCTGAAAATATGGCTTCTCTACGAAAGAGAATCATTGCCATAGGGGGAATCAATTGCAGCATGCTATTCAAAGTTGTCTGTTCTAATATGTATGTCTTATTTAAATCTATTTAATATTAAAATATGTATTATTGCTCTTTAGTTTTGCTCAAGTTCCAAAAACAAGATCCTTCTAGAATTTAGCGAACAGATCAACAAATGCACAAAAACACAACACCTACACACACTGTATGACGTGCAAATGCACTTAACCTTAAATATGAGGTAAAATATAATTGCCACATTGACTTCAGGTACAGTATTATTACAGCACTTTCAGCGGCACTAAAACTAGACATTACACACTGATGATCAACACTAAAAAGCCTCCTAATACACGCCATCCATCCTACTGCAATCCATCAATTTAGAACAAGGTTCAAGACAGCAGACAGACCTCAATTACAACGTGTGTCTGTTTACCAATGTCCGAGTCTACCATTAAATCAGTCAATCATAATACAGTGGCTATGGTACGCCATCATGTAAAACCACATCATTAAGCATAAGCCATAAGGCATAAATGTCACCTTCACAGGAACATTAGGTACTGTCTAAAATACACCTTTGAACTATTTAATTTATTTAATAATTAAACACTGTAATTGTGTGCAAAAAGCATCCAGATGTTTCCTAACCTTCTAACCTTTTAGAAATGTTTATTAAACATCAGAAGTACTTGAGTAAGCTAAACATGTTAACATTCTGTAAGTAAATGTAGACAAACTATTAGTTAAATACTTATGATTGATCTAATGTGCGGTTGATCGAGCGTGTTTAAGGCATTTGTGCAATAAGCAAAGCCCTCTATTATTAATGGCAGTCTGAAATTAAATACTGGAATCTATTCATTGAGATACAGGCTATGATTCTGCTAAATTAAATCAAACCAAATGAAGAAGGGATTCCCTTCTAAGTCTGGTTCCTCTTAAGGTTTCTTCCTCTTATTATCTTAGGGAGTTTTTCCTTGCCACTGTTGCCATAAGGCTTGCTCTTTAGGGATAAAAAATAACTTTATTTAAACTTACTGATAATATCCAGTATATTGAATTGAACTAATTATACAGCTATATAAAGAACATGAGCATCAGTTATAGAAACTGTCAAATGCAATAAATGTATTTTATCAAATAAAAAAAAACTGAAAACGCTTATTTTTTTTCTTTGTAGAATTAAGTAATAAGTTCATTATCAATGTTAAAATGACTGGAAGTCAAAGATCTCATCTGGCAAAGAGGTGAACATGATTTAATGCCAGATGTCAGACAGTTTCCACGGTTGTTTGGAGAAAAAAATTCCACCGCCAGATAGGACTTTCAATCTTGCTGACTATGAGGCATTATGTGGGAAGACAAAGACTTCACTCTGCTTCAAACAGTCTTACACTGTGCGCATTGAGAGACAAAAGAGAAAGGAAAGAGCAAGTCTGAGAAATTGACAGAGGAATGTGATATATACTTAAGAGAGCTATATCTAAATAGAACTCTTCATGGCTACTGCCACTACAAGGCTAATTATAAACTGTTGTCATCAAATTATATTGATGTAGTTGCCCTTCTGTCACATTTCTTGGTCCACACTCAATTTAAAAAATACTTAGTGTAATATTATTACATTTTAATTCAAGCTACTATGATGCGGGACGTGACTAAAGCTTTACATTTCTGGCATTGGAAAAAAAATACAAAGTAAAAACGTTTTAAGCATGCTTTTGAAATTGTATTGGCAATATAGAGGTGTGCTTAAGCATGGATGCATGTGGCTAGAACAAAACATGCTACCAAATAAGAAAAAGCAGATCTCAAACAAGCAAACAATATAAGTATTTATCTACTTTTAGCAAATCATTTTTTATTGACTCTCACACTTAAGGAACCACCACACCCACACAAAGAACCAACCAGAAAGCATTATACAATTTGTTTTAAACATGCTTCATCTTGTAAGAAAAACTTAATCAGATTTTTAAACAAATCTCTGTTTTTTTTTTTAACTTTTCCTCATTTCACAAATCTGTGCTTTTTGCCATTTCTTACCCTTATACACAAGACATGTATGCTGATAATCAAGCGGTGATGAGCATGTGTGAGCAAGTCACTGGGTCTCTGATCATCATGAATAACAAGTAAGCTGGTAGCGAGCAGTGGATGTGTAAACTGCATTGAGATGTTATATATCTTTGTAGCTATAGGACAGCAAGCTTCTAACAGATATTTAGCAAGATGCCATTTAGTAGCCAAACTAAAATAAAAAAAACAAAACTGCCATGATGTGATAAAAAGAGACTGAGAGTTGCAGTCTCAGTAAAGCTCAGTCACGAGCGAACAATAACATTTAACAACAGAGATATGGTTTTACTGGCTGTGGTTTACATGATACTGACCACTTAAGTGAAAAAAGAAAACCAGTTAGATATACTGTATAATTTACTATAATAATAATAATAATAATACAGTGTCAGCATGCAGCTTCTTCAATATAGACTCTGCTGCACTATCATGATGAACACATGTTTATACCAGCATCAGTGGTTTCAAACAGGTCACTCCATAACCTATAGCTTCCTGTCTGCTTTTTTATTCATTTATTCATCTTTAATAACCTATTCGGGGTCATTCTTTAGACAAAAACACCAGGCATGGGGTGGGGTAAGAACTCACTTGTCAGTTAATCTCATTCACATATTCATTCACACTTAGGCCCCATATAGTACTCGTATTTCACACACCACCCATAATTGGGAATGGACAACCCAGTGAGAACCCATAATGATTTCGGGAGACTATGTAAAATCCCACACTAACTGTAAACCAGCTTTGGGCCTAACCCAGATTAATGGTACCTGCTGTGCCACCATCACTCCTACAGACTTAGGATCTGAGGTAATGTTGTTCTTGTCACTGCTTAAGTCACTAGGCAACATCCTAAAAGTGTTCATGTTGCACTTGATGTAATTGGTCCTTAAACAACAGGTTACTGTTGCTTAATTACAGCAGTGCCAAGATCACAGAAGGCTCCAACTGAACACATATATTTAGTGAAGTATCAGTCTGACTGCACCTCGTTCATAGCCTGGTGTGTCTACATTGTTCTCCATATTTACTTTGTGAATGCATCACTTTAGATAAGCTGCCATATGCATTTCAATTATTTTGTAAGATGCTTTAAAATTAATTTCGGAATTTTGTATTTAAAAAATTAGCTTGTTCTTTTTTCCTTTTTGCCCTTAATAATAAAACAGACTGATTTTACATCTGGGCTTCTAAATATTAAACGTGTAATTGGCTTCAACATGCGATGGCTTTAAATACGAACTTGTCCACCACACCCTCTTCGCCAACACGTCTGGAATTGTAGCTAATTTTGTGGGGGTAAAATATGGCTTTTGCAATAGGATTACAACCCTACTTTTCCACATTATTCCTGCATGCCATAATTCCCACAATGAATTATGGGTGATACTTCCAGTTACTTGTTTTTATCCAGTCACAAAGGATTCATTGTCTCTTTGCCTGTGGTGCATTCTAGATTCACCATTGAAACTACAAGAAATAATCACACAGCGATGTGAAATGAATTAATCATACCGTGTTTCTAGTATTCTTTAAGTCTAGATTTGTTAGTTATGTTCGTCCTTTTTTATACTAGTATAACAAAGCTGTAAAACACATTCCACCTGACACTAAATATTACTTCTGCCCACTTCCAGACATTTCACCCATAGGGGTACAATATGGTATATAATGGACCATATTCAAACCAGTGAGCAAAATCATTTCCACAACCAAGAGTACATGTAGGGCTATCCCTAAATTAGCTTAGCTAATCTATTTGTGAATGAACATCCTCTGCTAGCATATAAAGACTCAGGATTTTCCCACATCTCATTCTTTACCTAAAAGGTATCATTTACTAGGCAAATATGTTGCGTGCTAAATATAATTAGTTTAGATTGTTGCTCATTTATTAATGTTGGTGATACTATAAAAAATATGGAGATCATACATAGATAAGATCTAATATATAAACCGAGAATAAAAGCATTTTCCATCAGCTATCCCCTTTAATGAAATTTAAATCAAAGGTCATTCATGGCACATGTACGCACCGAATAAAATGTCATGCCTCTCTGGGTAAACGAAGAAGGTCACTGTAACACAGACCTGTACTTTTTCCTGGAATTAACATCTATTGAGGATTCTGTCACTCTATTGCTCATAGAGCTGTGTTCATCTTGTATAATAGCAAAGATATGCTGGTAGATGTGTTATGGGATTTGTCACTTTGAGGCTATCATTTGGGTGCACAGTAGGACACAAGTGAAATACAAACAGCAACTGCGGCATGCTCACGCAGAAAGGACATGAGGACAACTAAATAAACAAGCTCAAGTCACTTTGTGTACGAGACACTGTTCAGAAATAAACATACATAGATTAAAGCTTTATGATTTTCATAATAGCAATGTATAGTATGTTGTTTTCTATTAATATGAAATCAGTAAGCTCTAGACTAGCCATAACCAACATCTTGAACCTTCATGAGCAACACATATATTTAAGATGGCTTAGCCTACTGCAGTACAAACACTCTGATCTGATATAACACCCAAACACTCTGATATATATATCAGATATATGCTCGTACGGTTTTTCTTAACATGTCTCTTTAGAATGAAGCATCAGTCCAAATTAATTACATTTTTTCTGACTGATCACTTTTATCCTATAGTAGTATAATTTTTCTATCCTGTTGGGCATGGTAATTTCCAGTATGACTCCACACACAACCACAGGGCATGAAAGCTCACGAAATAGTTTGACCTATCAGAGATAATGAAGCCATTATAAAGCCATGTGTTCGAGAATGCTCTCTGCTCTCCAACACCATCATCGAAACACCAACTGAATGAAAATCTTTAACAGGAACAGAGTTTGTCTCACTGGCTTTATTCCAGAGACGTCAGTATATGCTAGGATTCGTCAACGCTGTTTTTGAGGACTGTGCTAAGACTAACACTACCTATATGTAAATGTACAATGTTCAACCTTCATTTGGGACAGTTAGTAAACCATATATATGTGCACAGATCTGTATAACTGTGTGCATCTGAAACTATTGGCTGTAGAAGTTTAATGATTTTTTAACCCTGCTATCTGGTGTCACCCGGCAGAAGACAGATTTCCTTTTAGAGTGTGGTTCCTTTCAATGTTCCTTCCTCATTTCACATAGAGACTTGTTTAACACTGTCATTTCTGGCATGATCATTAGGGATCTGAATCTATACATTGAATTTTCTGTTAATTTTACACGAAGTACCTTAACCTTTTTCTTGCCCAATATTTCGCATTAAGCCTTGTTAGAGAAGAGGTAGAGTATAATAGGATGAATGGCTTACAAAGCACATTAGAGTAACTTTGTGTACAATTTCACATTGTAAAGTCAACATAAATGATTATTTAGCGACATGCTCTAAAATAATTTCAATAAATCCACAATCTTAGACTAATATTGTTAAGATATATTTGACTCAGGTTAATTCAGGTTTTTCAGACAAGTTTGAAATGGCTCTAGATTCTTTTCCAGATTTCAAGACTCAATCTCCTAATTACGATAATTGAGTAAGCCACATAAAAGCAGAATGAGCCTTCCCATTAGACAACACACAAGTCATAGTCATGCACACACAACACACAACCTACAAATCAAACTAAATTAAAAGACCTGTTTTTCCCTTTTCTTCTGTGACTGGTGTTGGTGCTGAAATGGTTGTGAGCACACTTAAACAAGCTTGGAATATAGGGGAAGTGAAACAGAAGTTATTTCTGACCCACTAAGCTTTAAGTGATCTAACTAGTTTAAGTAGAGTGGGATGACATACAGCCAAAGTCACTGTGCATATTAAGCAGCCTGGCTGAATAGCCTCCAACCCTCAGAGCCAATAGTGAAGACATAAATCTGCCAAAGTAGCCTTTTCTCTAAGCAAGCTTACACAAATACTCTTGCTAATTGATCAGATTCAGCAGCAAAGCCAGATGGAATACTAATAATACATTAATCTATCAGAATTCATATTCTCTCTTTGCAATATAAAAGAACAGCCGCATTCTTTTCTACTAATACATGCCCAATTGTTAAAGTGCAATCTAAAACAGAATGCAGTGATTTAAAAACCACATAAACACATCTTTTATTCCCATCCTAGAAAAGATTGAAAATTGTTACGTAATTGGGCAGCACGGTGGCTCAGGGGATACTGCTGTCACCTCCAAGCAAGAAGGACCCCTGTTCGAGCCCCGTGTGGGACGACGAAGGATAATACTGTGAGGGGTTTTCTCCAGGTTCTCCGGTTTCCTACCTCATTCCATGCACATTAGGGTAATTGTTTTCTCTAAAGTCGCCTTTAATGTGTAAATGGGTGTGCCCTACAATGGATTGGCGCCCTGTCTTAGGTTGTTCCATCTAAAAATTATGAAACATTCATTCATTCATTATCTTCCGCTTAATCCACACGGGGTCGCAGGCCAGCCAGTGCCCACCCGGCAACTCTGTGAAAATGATGTTTTATAATTCAGATACAGTTTTCCACAGATTAGTAAACTTTCACTAACTTTGCTTCCAAGAGACTCAGCCTCTCCTAACTAATTTTATACCCAGCCTTGTGACTAAGTGGCAAAAAGCTCCCCCGACAGTTTATACTAATGATGTTCCTGCCTTTTGTTGCCCCATGCCTATTTTTTTTTTTTTGTTACTGTCACCAAATTCAAAATGCGCTGATATTTCTCAGGAAATAATAAAATGGTTTACTTTCCACATCAGATATGTGTACGATGTTCTACTGTGAATAAAATATGGGTTCATGTGATTTGCAAACCTCTGTATTGAGTTTCATTTATATTTAACACAGTGTGCCAACTTCTGGGGTAATTGGGGTTGTTAATTTTTTCACTTAAATTCCTAAATTAACGTTGAAATCGTTTAGATTTGTTGTATCAGATATTCAATTCCACAAATCTAAATCATTTCAAAATTAATGATCAACAGTAGTGATCTATTAAATCAATTTTGTAGCATGCTCACATTCAGGCAGTAAATATCTTTTGAAAACCTTTTCAATGATTACTTCTCCAAGTGGGATCCATGAAGCATTTCCAGAGAGTCAAGCAGTTCTATTATTGTATTACTGCATGCCAATGATGTCATCTTTAATCAAAGAGTCACTATGATGAGCGAAAATGTGACTGTTTCATATCAACATTTTATTACAATGTGACTGATTTGCAATGTAATGCCAATGGAGTAGATTTGAAAGCAGGTTATATAGTACATTTGTGTATTTGAAGAAATAGCTTCAGAGTCTGATTGTTTGTATTAAATGACTGAGGGCTAATGTGAGGGGCCCCACATTCCCCACGCCTTTCAATAGACCGGAGCCCCAGGCCGACAGTCTTCGCGCATGCGCACAAGTAGTTGCGTTGACTTCCAAAGAGCAACACCGCCCTCGCGCATTCTTCACCTACTTATATCGATTTGCGTTGTTTACTATTAAGGTCCATAGTCCGTCCTGTTCACATCACCCTTATTATTCGAACAAAACTTTTTAATTTGAATATTATTGCTTATTAAAGCTTAAATCCAGTAAGCATGTGCGGTAGATTAAAAAAGTTTGTAAATCCCTGTCACACATTTGGGGTGTTGTCCCGCATCCAGCACAGGGCTATAAGATGCAGACTAACGTTCCGACCTTATTCGCTGTAACTGGGGGAAAAAATAGGCATTTTATCAGCAACCGGGTGCATTTTCTATTACATGGACAAAACATGGATTGCGTGCTGTGATGTTACAAAACCTTCTTACCTTCGTCCAGAAGCCGCTCGAGATGGTTGAAAATCCCACAAAAGTTCGGCAGGCTGCTCATCAATTTCTTGTCGTTCATGAGCTGCATGAGATAGTCTGGACTCGGCTTGGGCTTCTCTTTCGTTTCCATTTCCCCGACCATATTTAAAAAAAACGCCTTGATTTATCTTAGGACAAACTAGTTGTTGTTGAGAAGAGACGGCTCCAAAAGCACCGGCTGCTCCAGAGACCGAGTCCCTCTTCAATCCTCACTTCTCCAACGAACTCTTGCTTCCAGTCAGAAGATTTTCAACGTGTCTCTCTTACAAAAAAACGTTCAACAAACAAACAGATTTGTGAGACACGCCGTAAAAAATACACTTGTGTGCGTGATTTTATAAATGTCAGAAAATCTCCGCAAACTGTCCGGACTCCTGCATGACCGCTCAGAATGGATTTGTTTTACTGGCTAAGATTGTAGGAGTCAAAGAAACACGATAACCAGACAATTCGAATTCTTCTTAGAAAAGATGAAATGGATTCGCGGTTTAGAAGCGAAGACCAGAGCGCTGTGCGAAGTTCGGAGAAAAGCTCTGCAGCTGAACAAACTTCTCTACTTGGTGTGTCGGTATTCAAGAGACTCTACTGCTGCACTGCTGCTTTCCTAACGCCCGCGGTCATGTGACCATCCGCGCGCGCACCCATCAACCGAGCCAGAGAATAGGACTAGGAGGAGAAAATTCCTCTCTCTCTCACTCACTCTGAACCTCTGTATCTCTCTCTCTCTTGCCCTCTCTCTCACTCACTCTCTCTCTCTCTTTCTTTCTCTTTTTCTCCATTAAGTTCATTTAATAATTACAATATAGTAATTAAATAAACAACATGTATTTTAAAGAATATAACATATACATATAATATATACTCAAAATAAATATACTGTTCAAAAATAAAACCTTAAAACTTTTGTTTTTGCTCCTACTTTTCATAAGCTATACTCAAAGATCTAAGACTTTTTTATGTACACAAAGGCATAATATTGTTCACAAATTTGTGCAAATCTATGTTAGTGAGCACTTTTCCTCTGTAGAGTTAACCAATCCATCTCACAGGTGTGGAATATCAATATGCTGATTCTACAGCATGATGATTGCACAGTTGTGCCCTATGCTTGCCACAATAAAATGACACTCTTCCATTAAATGTGCAGTTTACTTTTCATGTATTGTGGGTCTGGGGGTCAGAAAACCAAGAAGGATTACATGCTCCGTTCAGTATTGCGGCACCTGTGGTATTGCACTGTGTGATAAAACTGCACATTTTAGAGTAGCCTTTTATTGTGTTATCATCTGCAGTTCCGTCTGCACCTCTGAGCTTTCAAGGCGAAAACACAGTCTGAACTCTCTTAGTGTCCAGCACACTCTCTCATTTTTGCATACACAAACACACGTTTGTCTCATGAACATCCTCCTCTAATATTCCACTGGTCCCAACCAAGTTATTTAAATAAAATCCTTTCACCAAACTTAGAACAGTTTTGTAAAATGTTATAGCTAAGTTGTTAAATAGATGATCAGAAACCACTAGACTGAAGACATTTGACCAAGAAAGTTCTTTTGAAATCAAGTGTGTTTGTTTAAAATGTTGACTTTGGATTGAATTTTGCCCCATGTGGATTTCTTTGATTTCAGCCAAAGTGAACGCCAAGTGAGTCTAAAACAACAAGTGTAGAGTTTATATAAGCATGCTAGATAAACACAAGTCCTATGCATTCAGGTCTTTCTGTGTTTTCCTGTGGATTTTATATTTTCTTACATCCAGTCTGTTTATAAAAGCATTCAAGCAATCCTTAGTCATTTTATTTGAACCTGCTTTGTAGGTATAGGTTTCTGCACTGCACACAACCTTAAATGAAAAGGAACAACAATAGAATTACCACCAACAGTTATGACAGCTGACCATCACACTCATATATACCTTTCCCACACTGTTGCCTCAAAGTTAGAAGGACGGTTATATAGAATATGATTGTAAGAAATGTATATATAATATCATTGTATGATGGAGCATTAAATTTTTACATCACTAAAACTAAATGGGATCATGGCAACACCCCAGGCCTCCTCATCTGACATCACTGCCTGCCCTAATACTGTGGAAGATAGATTCCCACAGTGACACTCTAAAAGTGAAGTGTTTTAACATTATACACACTTATTGAACATTTACCTACTTTCTTTGTTAATTTACAGTACCTTATAAGTATACAGTTAAATATTGTATGTATGTATTTTCTCTTAGCCATCCTTTCGCGTCAGTAGTTTGGAATGGATGTTTTGCCTGGAATATATACAACCCAAATATCAGGTTATTATGCTAAAAATACTGTGTCTTGTTAGCCATAGTTCGAGAGAAAATTGTGTAAATGGCCTGCCAAACTTCTGTGCTCTAAATGGTGCAAGTAAATAATGTAATGTTAGTAGTAACCTTACAGTAGAAGAGAAAATATCAGGCTATGGGTTACTATCTGCAATTGCATTTTCCTGAGAAGCATTCATTCATTTTCTATACCCGCCTAACCCTAGTTTTTTAGGGATACGGGGAAGCCGGTG
>JAOUQT010000047.1:7610120-7627945 GCA_025769995.1 Xyliphius kryptos
GCTTCGATACCTTTTTCCAGACGGCAGAAGGTTGAAGAGTGTGTGTGATGGGTGTGTGTGGTCACCCACAATCCTGACTATCCACATCACCATCCCACTATTTGTCTTTTGCAATTGTCTCATATTTTTCATGGTCCATATTTTTGAAGAGACTTACATTCACTGCATTTGCATTTTTGGATGTGATATCCAATACTTGAATATTCTCTCATACAGGACATCCTCTCTCGTGCGCACGTGTGTTTGTGGAGCTGCTCTTGCATTTTGACACCTCACTGATTAACATGACCAACTCTCTCTCTCTCTTCTTTCTCTCTCTCTCTCTCTTCTTTCTCTCTCTCTCTCTCTTCTTTCTCTCTCTCTCTTTCTCTCTATTGTAATTATTAGTATTAATTCCACAAGCTTCTAGGCATTTGGCCAGCATTGTAAATCATAGACAATTTTGGTATTTGGTAAGAAAATAAAAGCTTTTGGTGCTAGCTTTGATGTGTAATTACAAGAGAAAAATGACATTTTAAAGAGTCTGTGAAACAGAATACTGAAAGAATTTTTTGCATTAGGGAGAAGAAGGAGATCATCCGTGATTAGGAAGCTTGGGATGAGAGAGCTGTAGTAATGGCTTGTGTGCAAGTGAGTGAGTGAGGTTTGAAGTTAGTGATACGGAGTTACCCTTTTATCTCTGCCTAAGAGTGCTGTGTCTATCTGTGTGGCATGCATGGGTGTGTGTGTGTGTATGTGTGTGTACGTATTCAAACCATGTCAGTTTTATTTAATGAGTAGAGAATTCGGATGTGTTGGTGTTATTGCTGATCAGACTGTTTGTCATTGCTTAGATTATACACTTACTGGCCACTTTATTAGGAACATCTGTTTAATATCGAATCACAAGGCCGCAACTCAATGCATTTTGTCATGTACAGGTGTTCAAAACAAATTTCTAAAGTGCAAACTAAGCATCAAAATGGGGAAGAGAGGTGATTTAAGTGACTTTGAGTGTGGCTTGGTTGTTGGTCCCAGATGGGCTGGTCTTAGTATTTCAGAACCTGCTGATCTGCTGCGGTTTTCACACACAAATCATCTCTAGGGTTTACAGAGAGTGTCCAGAAAAAGAGAAAATATCCAGTGAGCGGTAGTTGTGTGGACAAAAATGCCTTGTTGATGTGAGATATAAATAACTCAAATAACGTATAACAAGGAATGCAGAATACCATCTCTGTTGAAAGTACACCATGCATAATTAAGGCAGTTATGAAGGCAGCAGGGAAGCCAACCTTTTACTAGCAAGGTTACCTAATAAAGTGGCCAGTGAGTGTAATGGTAATATGTAGTATTGGTTGTGTGTTTGATGTCATCACATTCAGTTGCAGACATGATGTCAGACAATGAGGCTCTTAGCCCTGTCATCCAAAACCAAACCTGTCCTACTAGATGCAACATCTCCACTAGTATCACTTTCTCTCTGTCGCTCTCTCTCATTTTTAATCACCACTGTTTGGTAGATAGAGAGAGTAACTGAAAACAATACGAACTTACGAGACTTTCAATCTAATAAGTGTAAAACACATGAAGATAGTTGTATCGTACGTGTATTTGAGGATATTTAGAGATCAGCACCACTTCACAAGAAAGCAAGCATGTGGCGTGCCACAGAGAGAGACGAAAGCACTAAACAAATGCAGCATGTTCATTAAATATACATAAGGCGTGCTTCCGGAGTGTGTGGCAGCTTCGATGCCCGTAAAGAATATAAAGTGCAAAAAAAGATTTGCATCAGGATTTCAGTATTAATCAGTCTCATGGGACAGACTTCCTGCCCTCTTGCAGGCACTCACTTGAATTTGAGAGGGACAACTGTTACTTCCATGCACTGCAGACACATCCAACTATTCTCATGTTCTCCGATTAAAAGCAAAACTGCTGTCAAAGCTTTTTTTTATTATTCCTATTTTTTTTTCTCTCTCACCTTTATTTGAGTGCTCCTTGTTTTTGTTCTCTCTGCTCGCTTTCATTTCTGTTATTGTATTCTTACAGCTTTTTGTCGCCTTTTAATTTTCAAGTTATATTTTGTTGCAATAGCAGCACATCTATTATCTGATTGTGTCTCCCTATGTCAGGCTTGATAGAAAATATGGTTCTGAAATATTGATGACTGTTCTCAATACAAAACTAAGTCATTCTAATAATAGAATGCAATATATTTAAAAAAACAACACACATTATAAAACACAAAAATATAAATAGGTATGTAGGTAGGAATATTAATAGCTAGGTAGGTTTATAAGTATTAAAGTTTATATTTACAATATATTTACAATCACATGGTCACAACTTAATGCATTTAGGCAGATATATGTGCTCAAGACAACTTGCTGAAGTTCAAACCGAGCATCAGAAAGGTGATTAAGTGACTTTGAACATGGAATGGTTGTTGGTGACAGATTGACTGGTCTAAGTATTTTAGAAACTGCTGATCTACT
Source organism: Xyliphius kryptos (assembly GCA_025769995.1). Lineage (NCBI taxonomy): Eukaryota > Metazoa > Chordata > Actinopteri > Siluriformes > Aspredinidae > Xyliphius > Xyliphius kryptos. The sequence goes on from JAOUQT010000047.1 coordinate 7,612,598, forward strand.
GGTATTTTCTTGCACAACCATTTCTAGGGTTTTTACATAAATGAAAAAATATCCAGTGAGTGGCAGTTGTATGGACAAAAATGCCTTGTTGATGTGAGAGGCCAGACAAGAATAGGCAGACTGGTTTGAGATAGAAAGGCAACAGTAACTTAACTCGTCATCTAAGGAATGCAGAATACCATCTCTTTTGAAAGCATGCCACAAAGAATTAAGGCAGTTTTAAAGGCAAAATGGTGTCCAAGCTACTAGCGTAGTGTGCCTAATAAAGTGGCCGGTGAGTGAATATTACATGACCACACAGATTTTATCAGTGGATAAAAGTTTGTAGTAATATAGCATGGTCACTATTCTGTCCACTAACCCTTGACCTACTGATGAATTTTAAATAAGTGCTTTGAAACAGGAAAGGTTGATGTGGCCCAGGTGCACTTATGAGCTTCCCCATAATGATTCAACCCACATGAGCTATGAACCTGTTCAGGGAGCATCAGCATGGTAATATAATGACCAGTGTGTTAGAGGGAACAGGAATGCATAGCTCCATACACATACACTGTGTATATGTGTGTATACTGTGTATATGTGAGTGGGCACGGGTGAATATGTGGGTGCACAAGTAGGTCTGGATGCATGTATGTCTCTCTCTCTCTCTGCTCTCTCTCTGTATGTCTCTCTCTCTCTGCTCACACTAGATTTCTCTCTCTCTCTCTCTCTCTCTCTCTCTCTGTCTCTCTCTGTCTCTCTTTGTGCATTACATTTCATGAACTTTTTAAATGCTGCACTTAGGAAGGACAGCCAATTTATAATTTGGTTGGTTGCAGTGATTTGGATTGTGTCATTTTCCCTCTCACATGACTCAAAGTTTAAAATCCCACTATATTTAGCATGAACACATAATTCATGTAGGTCACTTATAATGTACTATGCTTTCTATAGCTAAAATAAATGTGTGACCATGCAGCAACTATCATATGACTGGTATGGTTTTTCAATGTTATGGGTATTTTTCCAGTGTTAACCTCAGCAAACTAAACTGAAAGATGCCAGTGTGTCACTGTAATCCTTCTCTGGACCATGGGACTCCAGATGGAGAGCCGTAGTAGTCTAGCCAGAGCTCAGCTCATTGAGAAACCATAAATGAGAAAGCAAAGAAATTAAAGGAAATAAAGGGAAATCTGAGGAAGAGGAGCGCTTAAAATCCAGGACTGAGACAAAGAGTTGCCAGGTACAGGGCAGAAAATTCAAAGAGAGCCAGAAGGAAAGATCACTGATACAAATGAAGCATCTCCATAAGAGCAATACATTTATTACTGTGCTGCCATCAACTGTGGTTTATCATGTGATGGAGTAAACAAGCATTACTGGAGAATATGTATGGGGGGAAAGTAGTGAAGCCGAGCTTGTGCTTCTAATTTCAGGTCCACAGCTTATAAAATCTGTATTAGAAACTGATGGAGTATAAGACAAATTGGTGGTTTAAATAATGATTTTTATGCATCAAACACTTCAAACACTTTATATTGCATTATATTGCAAGTTTCATTCATTCTGCAGAATTATTAAAAATTACTGAATATAGCTATGATTCTTTGTAGTTTTGATGTCTGCGGTATTATTATACAATGTAGAAAATAGTTGGCATGGTGGCACAGTGGGTATTGCTGTCGCCTCACAGTAAGAAAGATCTGGGTTTGTTCCCTGGCTGGGGCAACTTGGGAAATTTCTGTAAGGAGTTGTCATGTTTTCTCCATGTTCCTGTGGGTTTTCTCCGGCTGGTAAGGTTTTCTTCAGGATTCCAAAGACATGCGCATTCATTGGTGTCCTTAAAAGGCCCTTAGTGTATGTGCCCTGTGTAGGGTTGTTCATGTTCTGGTGCCCAGAGGTGCTAGGTAGGCACCAGATGGTCCTCAACCCCATATGGATTATGAAGATAATGGATGAATGAATGTATGAAATTAACAAAATAATGAAAACAACTGAATGAAAGGGCGTGTCCAAACTTTGACTGGTAGTGAACTGAAATGTCTAAATATGATATTATACAGGGTGGGACATACAGATATATATATATATATAGATCACGCTAAGATCAAGGTATTTAATAGTCTGCAAGGTCACAAAGGGCTCTATGGTAACTTCTAAGCATCTGAAGGCCTCTCTCACATTGGCTAAATTAAACTATCATGCATGTCTTTGGGATGCAGGAGTAAACTGGAGTACCTGGAGAAAACCCGCAAAAACACGGGGGGGGACTTGCAAACTCCGCAAAGAAATTTCTCAAGTTGCCCCACCCAGAGCTAAAACCCGGGATCTTCTTGCTGTGAGGCTACAGCACTATCCACTGCGCCACCGTGCCACCCCAAAATAGAACATTTTGTCTTAAATCAAAAGTGTTATGTTTGGAAAAATGTAGACATTGCATTCCAGATTAAGAACCTTATTCCATTTGTGAAACATAGTGTTGGTAGTATCATGGTTTGGGCCAGTTTTTCTGCATTGGGGCTTGGCAGTTTGCCATCATTGATGGAACAATGAATTCAGAATTTTATCAGAGAATTCTAAAGGAATATGTTAGAATATGTCACATATTTTTGCCACTCACAATTATGTAATATTGGGTAATTTTCCTCAATGTGTGTGTGTGTGTGTGTTTGTGTGTGTGCACCAGGGAGAGTGCTGATATCATGTACACAATGTCGAGATTAAAGTGCTGTACATGCCGTCTGTGGTGTAAAAAGTGACTGCACAATAAATACAGCAGAAACGAAAGAGAGAAAGAAAAGATTTTATTGAGAGGGAATGTGGGAAGGGGGTTAAGAAATAGAGATAGAGGAAAGAAAGCAAGCCTCCTGATTAATGAGAAGGAATGCTAAATAGTGACACCAAGCACCCAGTTTCTTAATAGGGTCAATTGAAGCCAGTGACATCAGCTCTCACTCCCCTGCATGTAAATTACTGAACATACACTCAATTACTATTCTTGTAGAGGCCACATGCAATATTTATATCATCTCTATATACAGTGTAAATCTAATCAATATGTTAAATATAAACAAAATGTGATGTACATGGTCATGTGTTTGTTACAGGCTGCATATTTCTACTGCGTGTGTACATGCTAGTCTGATTGCTGTGTCGATCTCCGCTGATGCGTGTCGTGCAACACTGGCTCAAGTCACTGGTTGTTATCAAAAGCCTTGCCGCTATTGTTTTGTCCTGCTAGCTTTATCGCCAGGGCTTCAGTGTGGTGGCGCTGGCTCGGTCTGCCCTGTATCACGCCTGCCAGATAGGGCTTCCTCTGTGCTGAGCTTTGTTTGGGGGTCAGTAGCCTGACACACAGCTGTGGTGGACACAACACAGGGCTAGTCAGAGTCTCACAGACCATGTCATCATTTCTCTTTTCAATAAATGCTCACATACACAGACACACCGAGGCTAATGTTGAAAAAGACAGAGTGTAAGGCTTGAATAAAGGCTTTAGTCATCTCTCAGTCCAAGAGCCAGGAGTTCTTCTCTACTCTAATGAAGCTTTAATGAAAGATGCAGGCGATGTTTCTTTTCTCTTCTCTTCTTTTTGAGATCTAGAAAATGTAGTCTTTTCCTTATTATAGAGATTATGCCATTTTCATCTCTTATCTCTGTACTCTTCTCTCCTCTCTTCTCCCCTGTGCTCTACACTTCTCTTTGCACTCCTCTACACTCCTCGTCTCTTCTCTACACTCCTCTACTTTATACTCCTCTCCCTCCTTTACACTCCTCTCCTTTACACTGCTCTTCTCTCCTCTCCTTTACACCCTTTGTCTCTCCTATACACTCCTCTCCTTTACACTCCTCTCCTCTTCTCTTTGAGTTCCAGGCAATTTAGTCTCTTGTTTATCATTGATTTATATTGATTTTGCTATTTTCTCTTCTGTTCTACTCTCTTCTTGGCTCCTCAGTTCTTGGACCTTCTGTTCAGTCTCTATATGCTGAATTTGGCCCAAATATTAAAGATTAACAACACTGATATTATAGTTATGCAGGTGACACACAGATATACAGTACCTGCTCTCTTACCCTAACCCTAAATGATTTCAGCCCAGTAGACTCATTGTTTCAGTGTCTGGAGAAAATTAATAACTGGATGATACAAATAAAATATTGCTACAATTATATAGAGAAAAACAGAGATTTTTGTGTTTGGCAGAAAAAAAGAGGATGTGTGTTAGTGAACACCTCAGTTCTCTAGGTTTAAAAATTAAAGACTAAAACCGCAATCATGGCATCATCGCAGACTTAAACCTCACATTCACTAGTCATATCAAAACCATCACCAAAAGCCCTTTATAATCTTAAAAATATAACCACTGTCAGGGGTCTGGTGTCCCAAAAAGATCTAGAGAAGCCCATTCATGAATTAATTTCCAGTAGAGTGGACTATTCTACCGGCCTCTCAACTGGACTTCCCAAAAATATCATTAAACAGTTACAGATCATTCAAAATGCTGCTGCTAGAGTTTTAAATCACTCCAGCTCTAAAATTTCTTCACTGGCTTACAGTCACTTATAGAATAAAGTTTGCTACGAATGTATAAATCCCTGAAGAGTTTCAGTCTAGAATACATCTAAGATCTGTTTGAAAAAAATATAAACACAAATCCACAGATTCAGGACAGATAGTTGAGCCCAGAGACCAAATCTAGTTTAGTCTTAATAGGCTAATTTAACCATTTTTGTATATGTATATTGCTTTTTTTAGTTCTTGATTTTATCTATTATTTTAATTGTAATTATATTTGTGTGAAGTGAAGTGCTAGAGCTCAGAAATGTTTTATATTAATGTAAAGCTCCTTGAATTGCCAATGTGTATGAATTAAGCTATACAAATAATCTTGCCTTGCCTTCACTGCTTTATTACTGCTTCTCAGTACTCTCAGTATTCTCTTCTTTTCTCCAATCTCATCTACACTTATCTTTACTCTTTTTACTCTTTATGGTGTCAAAAATAATACTTACATTTGTATTTAAAGTTTGTGTCTCTATGTGTTTGTGTGTGCGCTCTCAGAGCAGAGGTCATTTGCTCGAAACAGCGATAGGAGGGGGTGGCTGCAGGTGGTTGATTGAGTTTCTCCTCCCCTTTCACACACACTATCTTGAAAAGTTTCCAGTTAAGTTTTACTTACTTTTAATGAATCGTTCTTAGTCCTGAACAATACATACAGGTAGGTGTTGGTTTGAAGTGAAGGAGTAATGGCCTCATTATTTAGACACTCCCCAACTAAGACAGGAATATAACGTGCTTCATTTACTGTGTGTGAAATGTTTGCTCAGGGTCGGAAAGGCAAACTACCGACCAAAAGCTTTCATTCAATAAAAGTCATTCATAATCCCCTTTTGTCTAAAATTTCACCTTATCAGAAATCTAAGAACAGCTTAGCCTTTTCACCTGCAATTATTATGACCCGGATCACTGCATAGGAATCTGATTCGAGACCAGGCCTCATGGATCTCTGAGCCTCTGGCTTTGATCAGGCTTAAAGTTTTCTTCTTGCGTATTTCATTATATTTGACAGCATGAAGCAGGAAAATGAATCAGATCTATCTTCGGCTTCTCTTTTCTTCTCCTCATGTGGTGTCCTCTTTCTGGCTTATTTGTAGAAAGCAGACTTGAACAACTCTTTGACCAGTGTGATGGTATGGAACGTCAATATTCAGAAGGGCTTAATATGGATGTCTGGCATTTGCATGTATTGACTGAAAGTGCGTTTGTCCGATATTTCAACAAGTCTGATGGCTTTATTAGGAAGATTGATTTGGAAGTTTAATGGATAGAAGAGTATGGTTTGAACAGTAAAATAAGGAGGGAAAAAATAAAACTGAAAAAAAAAAAATCAAGTCTGTGATGAAAGTCTATTGAATGTCTTTCAAATCAGTTTGCGGCATAACAATTGCTCATTCAGACATGGCTAAATGGATAGGGTAGATAGCTGGGGACTAATACATCGTCGGTTCGATCCCCAATCTAGACAAGTCATGGCTAAAGTGTCATTGAGCAAGGCACCCAACCCCCCAACTGCTTCCCGTGCTCATCCAGGTGTTAACAACTGGATGGGTTAAATGCAGATAACAATTTCCATACGGGATCAATAAAGTAATCAAAATAAAAAAATTAAATTAAATCTTGCGTAATATAAATCTGAACAAAACATTAAAGCATCAAAACATTAAGAATTAATTTCTTGTTAATATTAAACACTACACACAACATGATTGTAAATGCTACAACACTACATGACATTAAAAACTGCTATGTACATGATATTAAACACGGCAATGTACATAACATTAAAAAAGGAATGTACCTGACATTAAAATCTACAATGTACATGATATTAAAAAGTACAATGTACATGATATTGAAAACTGCACTGTACATAACAATAAAAACCGCAATATACATGATATTAAACACTACAATGTACATGATATTAAACACTACAATGTACATGATATTAAACACTGCAATGTGCATGATATTAAACACTTGTAATGTAGATAATAGTGAACACTGCAATGTACATGATATTTAAAACTGCAATATACATGACAATAAACACTAGAATGTACATGATATTAAACACTACAATATACTTGATATTATAAACTGCAATGCGCATTATATTAAACACTACAATGTACAAGACATTAAACACTGCAATGTACATGATATTAAAGACGACACGGTACATGACATTAAACATTACAATGTACAAGACATGAAACAATGCAGTACAGTTTGCTTAAATATGGCTCGACTATGATACATCTTCACAATTGGAAAACTGTTTGTGCTCCTACATATGTAGTAAATGAACCAAGATTAGTAAGAAATATAGACCAGGAATTTCTTGGACATTTATATATACTATATACAATATATATACTGTACGTGTATATTATACACTATATTGCTAAAAGTATTTGCTCACCTGCCTTGGCTTACATATTTAGCTGCTCGACCATGGAATCCATTCTATGTTGCTCTCTGTGCACTGTTCTTAAACTAATCTGAAAGCATGTAGTGATGGACTCTGCAGAAAGTTAGCGACCTTTTCACACTATCCGCATCAGCATCCACTGACCCCACTCTGTCAGTTTATGTGGCCTGCCACTTCGTGGCAGAGTTGCTGTCGTTCCCAAACACTTAAATTTTCTTATAATACTGCTGACAGTTGACTGTGGAATATTTAGGAGCGAGGCTACTTCACAGATGGATTTGTTGCACAGGTTATTACAGTTCCACACTGGAATTCACTGAGCTCCTGAGAGCGACCCATTCTTTCGCAAATGTTTGTAAAAACAGTCTGCATGCCTAGGTGCTTGATTCTATACACCTGCGGCTAGGGAAGTGTTTGGAACACCCGATTCTGATCATTTGTATGGGTGAGCAAATATTGCACACACACATATATATATATATAAACCATGCTTTGTGTCCCACCCATGTTACATGTGTCCATATGTTGTAGTTTTCCCACAAAAGCCTGAGACTTCTCTTTATTCCCCAATAGAGCAATGGAAATTGTCCTTCCATAAATTGACATACATTGTGTGTGTGTAGTTTTGAATCACTCATCTGGGACTCTTTACAAGTCTCTCATTCTCTCTCTCTTTGGTCCCTGGCTACTCTTTGGATTTGAGAATTCTTTTCTTTGCTTCTATTTATTCCAGTCTATGGTTTGTCTTCAGGCTTTACACTCTCTTAAACAGGCCAAATTTAGAAACTTGGACAAGACATTAAGTCAATCCAGACCCCTCTGCATCTAAACTATAGTTATTTTTCCTTCCACAGGAAACCAGCTGTGTGGCTATAGCTAGGATTGTGGGTGTGTGTGTGTGTGTGTCTGTATGTGTGCATGCGTATTTCCAAGCCCACACCGTGCTCCGTGTCCCACCCATGTCTGGTAGAGTGCAGGCTAGTATCTACTGTATGTGAGGGCAATCAGAGGACAGGAAGCTACTCTAAGCTCTCAGCATCTCCTTTCTAATCTGTTTCTAGAAATTTCTGTTTCTCCATCTTTCCCTTATCCCCTTCTCACCACTTCCTGCTCATTGTCTTACACTTCGTTCTGTCATAAATATCAATGCTTTCCTATTCATACCAAAAGGTTGTAACTACATGGTCTTCCACGATTTTCTTTAAAATACAAAGGTTTTGTTGGATAAGGATTATGTAAGAGATATTTGTTAGAAATACTGTCAACGAATCAACGATCAAGAGCGATCACTCAGAGACAATTGGGAAAAAAAGAATTGCAGCAATCTGACAAAAGGCACTTAAGCTTTCTACTTGTATTGGTTTATTATTTATTTCTTTATCAGATTCATAGATACACATGCACATAAAGACTTACTGATAATGGAAGAAAGAGTAAGTAAATCATTTGCAGACCTTTACATGCTTGTTTGTAATTGTCGCTCTCTCTCTCACTCTATATCTCTATGTGTGTGTTTGGGGAGGGATAGAAATTTGGGCAGCGACAAAGTCATTTGTCTCTGTGATTACTCATTAATGATTAGGTCCCATCCCTTTGCTCACTGGTTTATTTAGAGCGTGTTTATGTGTGTGTGAGAGAGAAAGAGTAAGAAGGAGTGTATTTGCTTCCCCTTTGTTCATTGTAGTTAATTGTCCTCTTCTCCTCCCCCTTCTCTCGGCTTAATGAGGTTCCTGACCCCTGCACCCACCTCCCCCAACTCAGTTGCTGCCTTATCACAAACTTAATTCAAACACAAAAAAGAAGCTTTACTGGCATGACAAATAAGAGCATTTTCTATATTAAGTTCAGTTATAATAAAAATAAAATATAATGAAAAGAACAACACATATACAATATATTTACAGATACAAAGCTATAAATTTTAATAAAATAAAATATAGCACAGTGCAAATAGTACTAATTTAATTTTTGTAATATTTACAATAATGAGGTAGTGATAAAATGTGTGTCTTTGTGTATTTGAGACATGTGCATCCATTGTCTTTCACCTGCTTGCAGGTGTGTATGTAGAGTGCTGCTAGTGTGCAACTCTTTTGGAACTCCCTAGTATGTGGGGCAGTTTGTCTGGGTCTTAGGGGTACTGAGAGTGCAGTGCTGGCACATTCTCTCTGTAGGGTAACCAGGACAGAGTGCGGCGCTCCGTCTCCATAGCCAGATTGTGTGCTCAGTCTGTAGCTCGTTAAGTTGATTCTTAATTTAGTTTGTGATACAGTGCTCAGATAATCTGCAATGTAGGATCTGTTTAGAGCCATTTTACTCTGGACTAGAGTTTCAGATTCCCAATAATTCCAATAATATTTACTCCCGAGTTTGCGTCTAATTTGGTTTGTTCCAATTGAGTTTGCAGGTTTTTCCTGTTACAGAGCTATTATTGTGTTAGTGCGAGTTAGTAATGTATCTGTGTGTGTGTGGGCAGGGCAGGGCAGGGCTACCTGGCTTTCCCATGCCCTAAGGGAAGGGTTGCTATCCTCGACGATCCACGCACACACACCGCCTGTGTGTCCCTTCTTTCACCAGACTGTTCAGAGTTTAGTGGTAAAGCAACATAGTGCGCTGCTTCAGCCTTATTAAAACTCTTTAAAGCTGACTCACTTTGCATTGCATGCTCAGACTGGCTGCCGCGATTGAGCAGCAGGAATGTGCCAGGTTGGCTGTGTGTGCATGTGTGTGTTCGTGTGTGTGTATAACTAGAGTATATATGTACAGTAAGTATGTACATTATTTATTTATATAGTTTCAAATTTTATTAAATAAAAAGGATAAATATGAAGCACTACATAACATATATTTGTAAATTTGACGAATGTCTTTAATGATAAAGAATTATGAATTTTGTGTAGTTAATTAATTTATTTAAATTCATTAATTCATTTCCATTGAATTAGGCATTGTGCAGTATATGATGTGAAATATATATATAGTATTACTCACATAATGAGTGTGTATATATTTATACATATACTGTATACACTCATCTGGACACCTGTTCAATAGCTTGTCAACACAAATATATAAATGCATTAAGGCATCAGTGCATTTAGGCATGTGATAGTGGCCAAGACAACTTGCTGAAATACAAAGTGAGTGAGAGAGAGATAAAAACTGCTTAATAAAGGTAGGACTGTTCTTTCCCTGGGGCTGCAACAGCTTACAAGAGATTGGGATGTTCATTCAGCTTATCCCTATCCCATAAAGCACATTTTGTGTTGCAAACTATCGCAAATTGATGACGCTATATGAAATGTATATAAAAGTGAAAAGTGAAAGTGATACATTTTTGCCACTATGTTTGCACACAGCGGAATTGCTACTCTGCATTTAACCCATCCGTGCAGTGAAACACACACATACACACACAGGTGAAGTGAGCACACGTGCCCGGAGCAGTGAGCAGCCATCGCAGCACCCGGAGAGAAACGGGGTTAGGTGCCTTGCCCAAGGGCACTCGAGCCATGACTTGCCGGTACTTGGAATTGAACCAAGTACCAAGTTCCGGTCGCAAGGCTGGTTCCTTGACCACAAGCCTACGACTGCCCCAGGCAAGGAACCAGCCTTGCGACTGGAAGGTCCCTGGTTTGATTCCAAGTACCGACAAGTCATGGCTGAAGTGCACCAAGTCAAGGCACCTAACCCCCAGTGCTCACTTCACCTGTGTGTGTCAGTGTGTGTTTCACTACATGGATGGGTTAAATGCAGAGGACCAATTCCGCTGTGTGCAAAACATGCTGGCAAAATGTATCACTTTTATTAGGACAAGTTAGATAAGGATTTACTGAACAAGCACATGTATTTAAAATGGCATATTGTACCTAATCTGTGCTTTGGATTGATTGGTATTACAGCTTGGGTTTCAGTTTTAGAAATTCCAGTTTATGAAATGGGTGTGGCAAACGTTGAGCCGCTATGACTTCCTCCAGGTTTAACACGCCCCTGATCTATTCCGTTTGTTGCCATTCCTGTTATTTGTTTTTATGATGTCATAATTTGCTTAATGTTAGTCTGTAGACCACAAATAATTACATTGCACAATCATTCCTGATTATTCACCCGTAATGCCGCGTCTGCTTTTTACCATGCACTCTTTTATATCATGGGTAAAATCTGTCATGTATCATAAACATCCATATTGAGAAATAACACGTCCTCATTTCTCTCCCAGACACTGACGAACGGCTGCGAGACGGTGGACATGACGCTGAGACGAAACGGACTGGGCCAGCTAGGTTTCCACGTGCGCTTGGATGGTACCGTTTCCGAGGTAGAAGAGTACGGCTTCGCTTGGCAGGCTGGCCTTCGGCAGGGCAGTCGATTGGTGGAGATCTGCAAAGTGGCTGCGGTGACGCTCTCGCACGACCAGATGATCGATCTGCTGCGCACGTCGGTCACTGTTAAAGTGGTCATTATACCACCGTTTGAGGATGGAGGGGCCCGCAGGTGATCTACTGGATGACTATCCAGTTCATATTATTGTACTAGAATGAAGCATCACTGGATTAGGAACAAATGGATTTAAAACAAAATGATCCATGCCCACTGCAGCAGCTTGCCTCATTAGTTCGACACTCGTCTTTCAGATTAGCGCTTGTGTAAACCATGGCTGGATGTTTGATGATTGATCTTCCTGTAATACCTTGGTCCAGGAGCAGTCTACAATGCAGCTGTTGCTGATACACTGCCAACACACATCCATGCTCTGTCCATGATTAAAGTTGCTCCATATACAATTATGATGTAACCTCCAATGGGTGCACTTTATCAGTGATTACAAAGGTTCCACCTGCTAGGTTCCTAATCCAGGGATTGCTCAGTGTATAAATCAGAAATATCTGTGTCCCTGCTGCTGTATTTTTTTGATGCAAAGCCCCATCATGGACCAACTCATTTCCTCGTTCATGTTTAGCACCTTGAAATGATGAAGATGACACTATTAAATATTGCAGATGATTTGCAGCTAGGTCGTGATGAAGTCACATCCTTATATGTGAATCTCTCACATCCACTGGGCCATGCATTTGCCCCGTCATGCTGTTATATCTGATATATGCCCCTTAAACCTGGCTATTATTTAGCTAGCACGTTTGATTTTACCCCAACTTCCTCAATCGGGGTGTGTTTCTCAGCGGCTTGTCAGCATAACTTTGTGAATTGAGATTCTGTCAAGTATCTTGCATCTGTTGTTGGCAAACCTGTCAATCTCATTAGAATTGCACACGCGCTGGACATTTTATTAGGTACACCTTGCTAGTAAGCATTTGTTCACCCTTTTGCGTTTAGAACTGCCTTAATTCTCTATGGAGTACATTCAATAGAAATGGTTTTCTGCTTTCCTTGGTTATAAGCAGTGGTTATTTGAGTTACTGTTGCCTTTCTGTCATCTCGTACCAATCTTGTCTATTCTCCTATGACCTCTCACATTAACAGTGCATTTTTGGCCACAAAACTGCCGCTAACTGGATATTTTTTTTTGACCATTCTGTGTAAACAATAGAGATGGTTGTGTGTGTAAATCCCAGTAGATCTGCAATTTCTGAAATACTCAGACCAACCCATCTGGCACCAACAACCTTTAAACCATGGTCAAAGTCACTTAAATCACCTTTCCTCTCCATTCTGATGTTCGGTTTGTACCTCAGCAAGTTTCTTGACCACATACCTAATTGCATTGAGTTGCAGCCATGTGATTGGCTACTTAGATATTTGTGTTATTGTGCGATTGACCAGGTATACATAGTAAAGGGGCAGGTACGTGTATAATTCCTGCACAGAAACATGTGCTGTGCACTCAAGTGTCATTAAATTGCACAGAACAACAAACTGCATGCAGCATGCAGGATGATCCATTGCTGTGATTCTGCTTGCATCTGCTCTCGGCTTTTTCCGCTGCTCCTCTAAGACATGCCCTCATTTCGGTCATAATCAATACTAAGATAGTTGCCAGGCAAAGCCAGGTGTCCGCTAATTTCTGCCCGACATTTTCTGCACTGGCAACACGGGTTCAATTCTTCTCAGCTGTGCTCTTTTATCCATAAATTATCTCTGTCAATGTTTTCCTTTTTGTACATTGTTGATACGTGTCTTTGGTTTCTTGGTTGCAGCTGGCCAGGATAGCTTTTACATTGCAGATACATTTCTTTAGTCTGACTCCCCTGTATGTAACTTGTGTACACACACACACACATGCACAGCAAATTTGGAGGCAGTAGGCATACAGTTGAGTTTTTTGGGCTTGCAGTGTGTGGGAATGTTGGAGAGAATTTGAAGACAGAACATTCAGTCTGTGAAAGTGAGCGAGGGAAAGGGTTTTACAGAATGTACAGTATGTGCATAATGTGCTGGACACGGAAGATAAGCATTTCTTTTACAGCATGTATTCAACATTTTAAACAATAATTAATCTAGCTTTCTAAATATCTTAACTGTGACGTGTGCAAACTGTTCGGTGTCGAGTCGGAGCCAATCAAAACCCAGTATATTGAATGTGGGGACACTCGAGGGAGGCATTACATGAGAGAGAGACTTAATAATTGTTAGAATGTCTGCGTCTTTCAATCCACTCTTTCAGCTACAGGTGCATCTTAATTTTTTTGTTGATAATTTATTATCATTAAATACGAACAGTGAAACACAGACATGATATAGATTCATTACACACACACTGATCTATTTTTAGTGTTTATTTCTGTTCATGATTATTGATGATTATTGATTACAGACAATGAAAACCCAACATCATTATCTCAGAACATTAGAATATTAGATAAAACCAACTGAAAAATTAATTTTAATGCAGATATTGTGGCCTACTGAAAAGTATGTACAGTAAATGCACTCAATACTTGATCGGGGCTCCGTTTGCATGAATTACTGCATCGATGCTGCGTGGCATGGAGGCGAGCTGCCTGTGGCACTGCTGAGGTGTGATAGAAGCCAAGGTTGTTTTAATAGCAGCCTTCAGCTCGTCTGCATTGTTGGGTCTGGTGCCTCCCATCTTCCTCTTAACAATACTCCCATAGATTCTCTATGGGGTTTAGGTCTAATTTGTTTGGGATGCACTAGTATAATCTTTTCCTTTTACTCCTTATGTGGTTAAGGAATCAGCCTTGCGACCGAAAGGTCCCTGGTTCGATTCCAAGTACTGACAAGTCATGGCTGAAGTGGCCTTGGGCAAGGCACCTAACCCCCAGTTGCTCCCCAGGTGCTGTGATGGCTGCTCACTGCTCTGGGCACTGCTCTGGGCACGTGTGCTCACTTCACCAGTGTGTGTTTGTGTGTGTCTCATAGTGACAAAATGCATCACTTTCACTTTCATTTTGCTTCATGTCAGTACAACAACACGTTTCTTGCTGATGTGTGTATGTTGTGAAAATCCCAACAACTGATGGCGGTACAAGTCCTTTAGTGTGTTCAAGCCATTACACAGTGAAATTCATAAAGGTATGTGTTGCCAATGTCAGTCTGGATAACCTCAAGTGGTCTGCATGGGATAAACTGAACCAATGTGGCCCAGGTCTTGAGCACTTGACTACCAAATAGACACTGCAGCACAGTTAATTCCTTGTTTTTGCATATTCCAGCTTGCTATGGTTCCTAAAGGTGAGCCATAATACAAAACCCCTCAAGCCGACATCATTCTATTCCAACAGTGGTACATTGGGGTTACTGGGGCTTGCATGCATGACCTTTTAATCCACAAATCAAAACCTTAACCAAGACACTTCCCCTTATGCTTCATAATGGGCACTCTAAAATCTAGTGGCAGTCCTTTCCTGGAGATTGGATGTGCTTATAAAAGCAAAATAGGCGAAGAGAACCATACTCCGTATTAGCATACCTGGTCTTAGGATGGGATAGGCACCATGTATATGGCTGTCCACATACATTTGACCATTTCATGCATCACCAAGCAATTGGTCAGAAGGTGTAATATTCTATAAAAGCAGCTTTGACAAAACTCCAGGGAGATTCAGTTTGAAGTGCCTCCAGAATTTTCTTTTGAAACTCCCATTCGGATGAAGCAGTCTGAACCAAGTAAATACTCTTCACGCCTTGTTGTATGTGTAATCGATTGCATGGATCTCGAACCTTAAACTTTCTCTCTGAGGAAAAGATGAAATGTCCATTGTGTTAGAAAATGATTGGGTTAATACACAAAGACTTACCGTAAAGAGGTTTTCTAATGGATTTACATCTTTCTGCAGACAGAGTGAGCTAAATGTGTTTTTACCACTGATGTACAGTCTTCTTCTTCTTTCGGCCTCTCCCTTTTATCAGGGGTTGCCACAGCGTGTCAGTCTTTTCCACCTCACTCTGT
>JAOUQT010000047.1:7631237-7648622 GCA_025769995.1 Xyliphius kryptos
GTTAGGCATGGAAGACGGGGCATCATCACACTAATCAACAATTGAAAACAGGATTTGTGAGAATGATAATGGCAGTTAATAACATAACAACCTTATATCATTTCACAGAGTTTTCACTGAAGCTGTTTTAAAACTGTATTTAAAACAAATGCTGCATATTTTGCAATTATTTTAAAAGAAACATTTATCTGTGTTCATGGTTATGTTCTTTAGTCAAATCCTAGTTTACTTTGGAGTACAGTAATTGCCACCTAATGACCTTTTGTGGCATGGGTGTAGTATCTGCAGTCTCAGTATATAGGTAGCAATAGATAGGCAGATAGTGATTAGTTAAAAGCATGGACTGAATACTAAACAAGCCTACCAGACCCAAGGTCTTAAGAGCCCTGGCGCGCTGTACAAACTGTTACTGTAATAAGCTTATATTGGGTTTGTTAATCTCATGTCTAAATGCTGTACATTTATTTTCATAATATTTAACAGAATCTATCATTTAAGAGGCTATTAAAAAAATAGTTTCTTCCAGGGGTGCATACCCCTGGACCCTGCTTGACAATAATGAGGATCAGGGCTTTACAAGGTGTTCAACCCTGGATGGGTTAAATTCAGAGCAAGAATGTCCGAACAGGGATCAATAAAATATCAAATATTATTATTATTTATTATTATACACAGGCTATATGCTAAGTATGTGTCGCATACTTAGCATCCCCAAACTCTGCCCATCTCCGGGGCATGGAAAAAGTTCAGGCTCAGGATTTTTTTTTACTCCCAGCCCTGCTTATAAGGTCTGAAAATGCTGTCAGCGTTATTAGCTGAAAAATATCATTTTTCTTTCAGTTCTCAGTCAAACCCCATAGATCTCAGTAGGGGGCGACACTTTGTGTGTCCCGTCAGTGGGCGGTCAGTTGGCAGGAGTATGTGAAAGGGTTCAGACATGTGGTCAAAGTGTTTATTGTAAACAGATTGTAGAGCAAATACTGGCAAACATGCTCACTGGCAGCCGCACAGTGTCTGCTGTTGACATAACTGCACTCTTATCAGAGAAAACTAATAGAGTGCAGCTCACGGTCAGCACTGAGTAAACACCCAACACACAGGAAGTCTCTGTCTATGTGTATATGTGTGTGAGCATGTGTGTATGCGTGTGTGGTTGTTTGTGTGTGTGTCTGTGAGGGAGACAGAGACAGTTACTGTGACGCACACTAATGAGGAAAAGCCGACCTAAGTATTTCTCAAAGAGTGGGGTTGCCTTTATAGCTTGTTCCATCATTAAGTGTGTTGTGTAAATGTACTTATGCATATGGCTGTGTTTATGTGCGTGCATGAGTGTGTGTTGGCATTAAGGGTGGTCGTGCTTAGTCAACCGCACATCTTAAACAGGCAGATGTACTATCAGAGATCACACAAGCAGCAGTGTGTAGGGGCCAGAATCAGCTCATTGCAAAACACACCGGATCTGTGCCTATATGATAGTTCTATTTTTTCTCCTCCTGCTCAGAACCATGGTTTTCCATCTCTCTTTTACCACTTAGCCTACTTTTGTATTTTAAATGACTCAGTATTAGTTGAATTATTATTATTATTATTATTATTTATATTATTATGTGCATATTTTTAAATATAATCAAGTTAAAATAAACTTTGTGCTATAAGATCATATTTCATGTATAGTCATAATTGTAGGATAAATATAAGCCTATCATTTTTTATTTTGCTAGTTCATATTTATATTCTCATTCCTCACATTATATCTGTATCCACAGTATCATTCAAAACTCTTTGTCACCTTTATTTGGTTTTCTCACCCAAATGCAGGACATTTGCCTGCCCGTTATCATCTTTCGTTTCACAGTTTTGTCACCATACATGTTTGTTTGATTTCATAGATGATTATTGTGTCTCAAATTTAACCGTGTTAGGTGTGCTGCAAGGCCAATGGGTATATTGATGTTTACAGTATATATACGTCCAAATATTTAGCTCAAACTGGTAACAGGAAATGCACTCAAACTAAATATCAGCTCAGATCGAAACTGACGTGGGTGCACTACTTTAACATAATTACTCAGCTTAATTATGAATACAATTATGACATTGTAATAAGTTTTTTTTGGCAGAAGATTGCGGTTTGATGTGGTTTCCCTCCTATGACCAAAAAATTAATGACACATGACAATGCATGCTGACTGCAAGATTAGTCAACACACAGACTCTTTGATGCAATTAGGAGTGAGACTATGGGCTTGTGCCTGTATCTTTAATTTACCTACTGTGCATGTCTTTTGACCGAAGTACCCGGAGTAAACCCACGCAAACATGGAAATAACAGGAAAACTCCACACAAAAATTTTCGTTTTGCTTCAAGGCAACAGGACTATACACTGCACCACCTTGCCGTCCAAATGAGACTTAAGAGCTTTGCTCAAGGACACAACAGTGGTTGACAGTGGAGGGATTTGAACTTATGGTCTTTGGGTCAGTAGTCTTAATGACTAAGCTACACGTTTATTAACCTTTTTTGGAGCATAATCTATTAACATGTTGTCACTGCATACTATTTATGGAATTGGTCAGCCCAGAAATGCTTATTATACAGCAGGTGAAGGAAAAGTGAGAGATGTAAGCAACAGAGAGAGCGAGATATATGCCTCATGAGTTCCCTTGTCACTTGCGTTGTTGCTTAATGTCGAAACATTTAAAAGGGCAACTGCTCTCTGACTCTAACACACACACATGCACTTCCCCTGTGCTCTGTGGTGCAGCATGATGCCATGTCTCCGGGTGGTTGCTGCCTTTGTATTTGTATGCCGTTGAAAGGGAGAACTAGACAAAGGTGATGAACTGATTACGTGAGAGCTTCAGCTTCAGCTTTTCTATCAGCCTCACATCTGCACAGATACACATGCATGGATCAGGATCGTGTGGAACAGCTGCTAAAGACACAACACATCAAGTTATATTGTGGTCTTTGAATGCATTTTATATGATGTTAGAGTGTTTTTTATTTCTGTTTTTGATGAAGTGCAGTGCCACTGCTCTCTGTTCAAGTTATATTAGAATAGATGTATTTATTCTGCAAAAGCAGTTTGCTCTGTGTCCATACTTGCATGTGTGTGAAAGAAAGGCGTTGTGTTACAAAAGATTCTCTACTGGTTGTAGTATGCAATACTAGACAGGGACATATTGATTCCAGATCAGCTTTGGATTGAGCTGGCATGCTACTGCTCCCCTCCATAATTAATCTACTCAAAATAAAATGATTTCATTCAAGCCGCTCCGGAGTTTATCAAGAAAGAACCTGTACAGTGTTGTGAATTTTACAGCATTTGCCTTCTACAGAGACATTTGTCGCCATATTTTATCGTTAATGGTTCTCTTCCATGTCTACACTACTCTCCTGCTTGAACTCTGACCTCATCAAGCACTAACTTTAGAGAATGCAAGTGGGTGCTGCTTGGTTTACATCTCACAGGCGTTGACGTTATGAGATCAGGTGACGTGTGTGTCTGTGTGTGCTCCCCCTGTGAAGATGACCTTTGCTTGGCCAGTACAGATTGCAGGAAGTGCACCTTAATTTTTCCTTCCCTCCCTGTCATAGCTGTAAAGGCTTGCCGGTACTATTTCACCAGATGTGCAGTAGATATCGAAACTGCATGCCATGGATGAGTGCAGTTGTGAGATAGGAGACATAATTCAAGGTTAGTGCAGCCTTTGTCAGATATGGCTCAGTTAATGCTTTACCAGCAGCCAGCCCCTTCCCATGCCCACCTGGTAGAGACCAGTGGTCATAATAAAAAAAGTTTAGATAATGATTATGAATTTAGATTATGTTGATTCATTATTCACTATATATGCACCAATCACTCATTCTCGTCAACAGTCTTGTTTTAACAGTCTGTTTCTTGGTTAACATCATTATGCTTCTTTTATGTCTTTTCATACCCACAAACATCCAAGGACTTTCTCCTCACCTCCCCCATAGAAAATTCCTGATGTAGTACAGGGCAGAGAGACCTGGCTAGGCCACTTGTCGGCCTTATCTCTAGAGCTCTGTATTCAATCCGTGTGTTTTCTTTCTTGGGGAGATTCCACCCAAGGTTTAAGCAATGAGCTGAAACAGGTCTAAACTGGACCAGGCTTGGCTCTGGGCACTGCTCTGTTTTACATCCCTTCACAGACAGACAGGAGAGTGATTGTCTAAATGCTTGGCAGAGTTATGTTACCCTGATATACCACAAGACAGATGCATGTTTGTTTGATTGAATCTGTTTTAAATGTGCTTTGAAGATAGAAGCTTTGTGTTAGTACTAGACTTATCTGTCACTGCTATAACCAACATTTGTCAGAAAAATAGAAAACAGAAATGTAAAATTGACATTTGTATATTGATGTTGAAGATGTTTATCATTAAAATACGACAGTAACAATAATTGATGTTTCACCGCACCTCATCCCTAAACAAGCGCAACCTTATTCTACTGCACACAGCCTGTAATGGATAGAAGTCTAACAATAGTCCAATATTTCACCTCATGCTAATTTTGCTTTGGACCAAGCCACACCTATTACGAGGACATTCCTAATAATCTGAAATTGCAGTGTGGGTTCTTTTGCTACCTTTGGGGCTGCAAACTGGCCACTGGGGTGATGACATGGCTCAGGGTCAAACTGTGAAGGCATGGGAAGCTCATCTGCTTAAAGGCCTATTGGGATATGCCTCATGGAGCACAGATTTTAAATGTTGTGTATCCATTCCACAAATCATTCTGTAAGCCATCGTATTGTTCAGTTTGTGATGTTCTGTGATGTTCTTTTGACCCCCCTGTCTACATTTGTTTGCTTTTGTAAGAACCTGGCAGTTGGCTTTCCAGTGACGTTGTTGCAGGTCGCATTAAAACTGGAAAAGCAAGAACAGACAGAACATAAACATAATTCCCGAACTGTAGTAAGATACTTAATTGTGTGCCATTTACCACTTCCTCTGATCTTTTATTTCTCTTTTTGTCTATCTTTCCTGGTATTTCTCTGTGCCCAGACACTCCATGGCCTTGGTCTTGAAACATGGTGCTCTTTTGGGAGAATTTTGTCTTGTGTGCCAGATATGTTTGCGAGACTGGTGAAAGGGAGTGTGAAAGACATCAAGACCAGGCTGACCTCTTTCTGTGTGAATCTGTGCAGCTGCTGTTTATAACAGTCTGTAGGACTCCAGGGATGTACAAAATATTACTTCGACACACAGACACACACACATATTTCAGAGAAAATACTGTGACAGCTGTAATAGTAGCTAATCATAGAAACTACATTTCCTGTAGTCAGACCAACTAGAAACTTTTAATATGGGGAGAAAAGCTACAACCAGAATAAACATATGCCTGCACGAAGGGGAAAAGATCACAGAAAATTAAGAAAGTCAACCACACATAGCCAACACCCACATACAAACTCATAATAGTGTATTACATGAACATGTTTCTCACTGCTTGTTTTTTCCCATTTATACTGGACACTGTGTGAATTTCCATCCCTGAAATGGTGCTGTTTTCTTTACTAGGGCCTGGCCTTTCTCAGTGGGGCGACTCTAAACCACGGCATGTGCTCTCTTTTACAATGGGTAAAATTCTCCAGCACTGCTTATTTTCTCAGATGATATAAAACATAATCTGTCAAAGAGAAGCGACGTGAGTCTAACAGTGCATTATGAGCACAGTGAATGGGGAACGGTGGTAGACTGGGCCTTATTGAAAGCA
Source organism: Xyliphius kryptos (assembly GCA_025769995.1). NCBI lineage: Eukaryota > Metazoa > Chordata > Actinopteri > Siluriformes > Aspredinidae > Xyliphius > Xyliphius kryptos. The sequence goes on from JAOUQT010000047.1 coordinate 7,636,991, forward strand.
TACAGCATGTGTCATTCAGGTGTATGTTAGAGCTATTGTACATGCTAAATGGGTTTCTCACCGTTTGCTATGAGTGGAACGGACAGAAGGGCCAAATTCTCCTGTGTGGAGGGCTCTCTCAAGGCTTTGGGTAAATCCTTCCCACTGAGAGTGAAAGAGTTTGAGAGAGGGAGCTTAAAAAGTAGTGGAAGGAAGGAGAAATGAGAGAAAGAAAAAAAAAGAAAACAAAAATAGCATTTATGGTTCAGACTGCCTCTGAAATAATTTTCCATATCAGTGCAAATTCATGAGCCTTGTGGGAGCAGAAATATGATTTTTTTTCTGCCTAGTGCCAATGGAAAATGGAATAGGAATCAAAAACAAGGAGCTTGGATGCAAGACACTGGAGCAAGAAACAAAGACAGACACAGCAAGAAGCTTGTTTAGGGTTTCTCATCATCATTTCTGTACTGGGACAATCCTAACAGTGTTTTAAGACCTTTTCTGGTCAAGTCACACGAACCCTATTCGGCCACATTGCCTGATGTATATTTGGTGCAAACAGGGTCCATTGAGACTTGTTATGCCTTAGCCTTTTTTCTCTGGTTTCAACCCTAAGGGAAAAGAGAGAGCAAGGGTGAGGAACCAGACAGGAAAATATGACTCCTAGTTTTTTTCTGATGCATGGTTTTGTATGGGGTCCCAGTTAAGGTTATTACCATGAGCACAGCAGAATATCATCATTCAGCTACTCATCATTAATAAATATTTATATTGCTGACATTCAGTTAAGTAGAAAGGAAAAATTAGGTGCAAAACCATGTAAAGGTTTAAACTTTCACGAGTACATACCAATTAACATAAAAACAAATGCTTGTGACAGACAATTGAATCGTTCCCTGTTTGGAACAAATGACAGCTTTGCTTGTTGCATGTAATTAGCCTTGCTGCACTGGGCTGACAGCATCCATATGTCTGTGAGTATGTGCAAGAGTGGATACGGGTTTAGCAAGAGCGCTGAAGTGTAGTAGCGACTACTGTGGCATTTTTAACAGGAGAAAAGGTGTAGGGGTGAACGGGGGATGGGCGATGGGAAAAAAGGAAAACATTTTGGTCCTAGAATGACACTTAAAGTTCAGCCCTTCATGGCTGACTGTCATCAGTTTTCTCCACAGTGGGATGTTTCTTAAACATGATTTTATAAGGTATTCTTAAGTTAAAACGTGGCAAACACAAAGCTTATTCATGACCTACAATGTACAAATGTTCAGAACAAGGAATCACTTCTTTGCTTATGCCATTGCTATAAGACAAACTTTCATCTCGAAAATGTGTGAGTGATCTCTGTCCTGTCCATGACCCCAGTCAGTAATGGCCCAGACAACAGGTTTTGTCATCCTTTGAAGCAGTGTGTGGCTTGTAGGTGCTCAAGCTCGGCCTTTGTGCCACTTGCTTGCAATGTGTTTGCACTCAAGATGACATGACTGTAGATTGAGTAGATTCTTTTGAGTTTTTTTTTCTTCTGTGTGTTCATCATTGCTGTTAGTTCATTCAGCCCTGTTACCAAATTGTATTTTATAGGAAATGTGAACATAAAAATCTTATATTTTAATCTATACTGGGGAAAAATAGATTCTGCCATATACTTATTGTATTTGTTAGAGGGAGCTGGGAGCTGCTATAAAGAATCAGGAGCATTAGTACTCAAGATCAAATCCCAGAGTGGGGCTGATGAACTATTGCGAATTTTTGACCAGTTTATGATCAGATCTCTCTTTAGTTGGAAAATTCCACTTTTGACTGAGAACCACAAATACGTATACTGCTGAAAGCTGTTTAAAAAGACATTCAAACGAAAATGCTGATTTTCTGATAATGCCCAGTGGTAATATCTAAAATGTGTGTATTGCTTCAAGTTACAATTTTAAAGTGATTTTTTTTTCTTAGAATGATGACAATTATTCCATTCACGAAGGTTTATTGTTATACCTGAAGGTAAACAGGCAAGAAAAAAAATCAGCTACAAAATATCCTTTATGGGACATTATGTGGACACACTAAACAAACAAGCGGGTGAGAGAAGACAGTGTCTCCTTTTCCCACCACAAAATCATGAATTTGTATGTTTTCTCTCTATACACCTCACACGCAGCCTGTAGTTGCCTATGAATAATAAAGATTACGATGTTTCTTCTACATCTGCTTTATTGCACGATGAAACACAGCAGATACAGTTCTTGTCTGTTTACATGATTAAGACTAGCCTGACATACTCAAGGAACCTTCCATCTTTCTTTTAAACTGCTTATTCACCTCTAGACTCATACAGTGCCCTTTCCCTAAGATGTGGCTTAGTCTAGTAGCAATTGTATTGTCTCTTAGTGCCCAGTCTAGCAGAAGTAAACATCCTCTGAGAGTGAACGGGAGAAAGATGAAGAGCGAGAGCTGTTTTAATGTACACACATGGAGTCATTTCAGCCCAGAGCTGCTCCACATGCTGATGGATGGCACTTAATTTTGGCCTCGGTTAGGCTGGCCTTAAACCCAATGCAACGGACACAAAACAGAGCAGGCTGCAAAGCCAACTGACAGCTGCCCTATCTCTCTCACTCCCTCTCTCTCTCTCTCTCTCTCTCTCTCACACACACACACACACTGTCTCTATCCCTCTCTCTCTCTGCCTAATACTCTCGCTCTCTAGCACTCTCCTTCTTAATCTCACTCTCTCTTTCTCTCTGTCTCTCACAAACTTGTCCTTTGACCCTGTGATACTGTAGTTCTTGTAGTAAAAAATAATTTCAAAGCATTCAAAGTAAAAGGGACAAAAAACAATTGACTAAGCATCTAATCAATGTGCTTCTTCTTGTCTTTGGGCTGGGTCAGTCCAGAGCACCTTGTCGACACTGCAAGCAATATTTTCCCTCCTGAGACAACAGGGACGATTCCGCTTATGTTTCATATTCCTCTTATGTTTCATATGAATAATGTCATACCCTGACATTATTCCTCACTGATTACCACAAGATAAATCTATAGCTTTGGTGTAGTGTTGTCTTTCATATACTTGACCATTGATGTTAAATCATTCACTTACCTGGGAAGATTGGTGGAAACTGACATTGTCTACCTTGTCAAATACAATGGGTGTGAATGAGATTATCATTTAAGTCTAGCACATGCTGCTCTTAAACATGCTTCTCAAATAAAATATCTCTAAGATTGGCAAGAAATCCTTAAATGTGCTGGGTGTTATGGCCTGGGTGTAACATGGTGACGTAGAACACCATGGTTACTGATAGAAGCACAGCTTGTGACATTACCACATTGTTGACCAGGGACAATGACCTGCTGTCTAATCATGTTTTAGCCTCTCCTTCTTCTCTTTGTTAGATTGAAGCCTGCTTCATCAACAAAGATGAACTCATGGGGACTGTCCAAGTGTCCCAAGTCAAACATTGTCTGTGTAGAAATATTAAATACTCTATGTAGAATGTTGTAAGTTTTACAGAGACATTGCTATAATACACACAATGCTGTAATACGTATATTTAGGCCTACCGTATGCACTTCTGATTTAGATACATTGTATGTATGTACTGAAGAGTAATGTCATTCACATAATATGAAGAATTTTTTGTGGACTATATATAATATGGATTACAATAAAAGTCTGAATGTATACTTACTTGCACATACTGAGCTTGTTGTATAGATACTCACCGTTGTATAGATACTCTGTATATTTTAAAGTGAAAGTGATCCATTTTGCCACTATGCTTGCAAACAGCGGAATTTGTCCTCCCCATTTAACCCATCTGTGCAGTGAAACACACATATACACACACTGGTGAAGTGAGCACACGTGCCCGGAGCGGTGACCAGCCCTGCACAGCGTCCCGGGGAGCAACTGGGGGTTAGGTGCCTTGCCCAAGGGCACATCAGCCGTGACTTGGCGTTACTAGAAATCGAACCGAGGACCTTCCAGGTGCAAGGCTGGTTCCTTAACCACAAGCCTACAACTGACCCCATATTTGTATGATTCGTGTTCTGTTACAATGGCGGTTACAATCAATTATGAAAATCCTCACACTGACAATTCCCTGGAAGTGTGTGTCTTGAATCAAACCGTTCCTCGATTTCTCTGAGTCGTATTACATTATATTGAAGGACCATGCCCACTATAATGGCCTCTTGCTCCTAAGTGATTATGGCTGTCCTTCCACCTGCATAGACAACCTTGAAATTCTACAAAAAGTAGAGTTATACAGTGATGAACTTTACAATTGTCTATTGAAACTGTAGTGCAGTAAATTTACAATGACAATTCAGTACTATACTGTAGCTTATGTCTTCCATGAATGCCCTTACTATGGTGGACACAGAAAATTGGCTCAAATTTGGGTTTCACTAAGGCCTGCTTCCATCATTGTCAGTAAATGGACAAGAACATGGTCTATGATTGTTGCTCGAATTTCATTGGATATTTACACTCTTTGTATTCCTCTTCCTCTTTTTTGTATTCCTCCTCTTCCTCTTTGTCCCCCACCTCGCATATGCTCTCATCCTTGTCCTCTCACATAGTTTCTTCTACCCATTCTCAGATTTTCTCATTTCCACATCCAACAACCTGTGGGACAACCACCAATCTCTCAACAGGCTTATATTGCTTGTGTCACATCATTTGAAACAATTGAAATCAACTTTGAGTGGTTATGTTTAATCAATGTTGTGCTTTATTTGTATTTAATTGTTTCCACTTGTGTTTACCACTATGGGTGACATGCATTAGAGTGCAGAATGTGTTTTTGAGAATGAGAATGTGCTTTTGCTGAAAAGTGTAAGTGAGAACTGCAAATTATGTTTTACCATGTGAAATTGTTTAAGGTATTGACAACAGACTGAACAATTAGCTAAATGAGTTCAGGAAACTGAGAACGTTGCATATTCAATGGGTTTTAGTGTTTTAACAATTGAGAATCTGTAAGCCATTATGTGTGTTTTTGTGAGTGAGTGCTTGTGTGAGCCTCTACCGCAAAACTTTATTGTAATTCCTTAATTCGATTAATGTCAATTTGAAAGAAGAGATGGAGGAGATTAGTATGCCCATGTCCCGATTTCCATATGTACGGGACCTCTCCTCTCTGTTACACTTCTCTCTCCAGAGAGCTAGCACACCCCGGCCTTGCCCAGTGCACCCAGGATGAGGCATGTGCTAAACTCCACACGCTAAACTTGCAGATTGATAGCTCTTCTCGTGTTAGGCTGTGGTGCTGTAGGAGCACTTTTGACCACTCTATATACCCTATATCTACTATATTCCCATGTGGCTGTGCACATTTGGTCTTGATGCTTGCTTGTGTTGGCAGCTTCCTCTTTATTTCTGTAGAGAGCCTCTAGACCTCCTTTCTTTCTGTCCCACCCTCATGTTCCAGCACTATCCTGCTGTTCCAGTATCAACACTGTTTAATTTTACAGGTTAATATGTTAGAAGAGAAGGTGTAGAGAGAGACACAAGAGGAAGGGCGTAAGTAATAATTCAAGGCAAATGCAGCACACCAGCATAGGAAAAATATGAAAAAGTCAATAACTCAAAGCAAATAAGGAGAAACAATTCATTAAAAGAGGTTTGGTGGAGGGCATGGAAACTTGGGTTATGTGGTACTGGAAAGCTGTACTGAGGAATGCATGAGTTTCATAGTTTGGAGTTGATTTAACTAAAATGGTCTAAGAATGTCACACACTAATTTTGTTTGATTCAACATCTTGTGTGAAGCATGTTAACGTACATTTTTAAGTATTTTTTTCTTACACCGATGTGTATCTTGCCCTGTTTTATTTATTCAGTAGCTTAATTAGAGATGGGGATGTTTGCAGTGTTTTATTATGTCCCCATGTACAGCCTGCACATTCTTTAAAAAATACTTTCTTTGTAACAGTTTCCATGCTTGCCGCAAAAGTTTTAGGCTGGAAATTTGAAACAGACGCTGCTTATCATTTATGACAGTGATGCCGTCTGGTCTGCTCTGACGAGAACGCTTGTTCTGACAGCAATACTCCACCCATGCAGTACTGTTGAGTCAGTTGTATTGCTAAGGCATGCAGTAGTCTTATAGGATGCAGGCCTCTCATTTTGGCCTGTTGTGGGTTGTAGTGGAGCCTGTGGTAGAGCTGCGAGGCTTCTGAGGCACGGAGTTAAGTGTAGTGGCCCCTTTAGGGACATGGTTCCATTTTTTTCAAACATGATGCCCATGTTGTGTGTTCTTTCTTGTATTCCCTTCAGTGTGGTTTTCTTATATGTTGATTCCAGATCAGTGTTAGGAGCCAGCTCCTGGTCACATTGTGGTGGCTTGCCACTGGCATGGTGAGGAGGGAGTGGGTGTAACGAGACGAGAGAGTCTGCTTAACCCTGGCTCGAACAGCCAGCCTCTCCGCAAGCCTGCAATTATTCTGTTTTTCTTTTCTCTTTCCTCTATGTTTTTTTTTCTCTCCTCCAGCTGCCGTTTCCAGCTAGAGGCTTTGGTGGCTTTGCATGCTGTTTATATTGTGAGAGCACTCATTTGGTAATTTCACACCTCTAAACATCCTGAACCTCCTTCTTCTCACCATGCTTTAATGAACTTTTATCAGTTTAGGAAATGAAAACTCACTCAGTCTCACATCAGCTCAATACCAAATTTGCGTCTTGACGGCAAGAGAAACACAACACCTCAGACAGGGTGCTAAAATGCCCTGCCTTGTATTTATTTCCCAGAAGAACGCACAAAATACTCCAAACTTGTAAATTTAATTTATAAACATAAAGGACAATCAAATTACTTGGCACTACACCAAGTGTAAATAATTTATAACAAAGTATTGCTAAATTAAATTGGATCTGGAACTTAATAAAGCACAAATGTTGAAATGGCATTTGAAGAATTTGCATAAATGTGTATTTGACTTTTATTACTTTTATCAAATATTAACATTTCTGTATTATTTTATGCAGAAATGAAAAAAAAACGTATACATTTGAAGTCATTTTTTGTTTGTTCACACCCCATTTCTCTTCCAGCTCATTGTGCCTGTCTTTCCCCTCTTCCCCCTTTCTTCCATTTCCCCTAGAGATTATCCATTTGATCATTCAGTCTTTTTTGTTTGCACAGCATATGTATGTGTTCAGAATATGAATGTGTGTGTGTGTGTGTCTGTGGAATATAAATGTATATGTGAGTATTTATGTGTGTATACATGCAGTGTACAGTATGTGAACAAATATGAACTATATAAAGGAATATGATTTAGGTTGTAGCCTGTTGCATCAGTGGTAAATGACTTTAGTTGTATTTGTATATACGTGTGCTTTGCATCTGATACTTTACATGCTAAATGGGTATGTTTGGATGTGTGTATTATGTGCAGGATATGAGTGAATGTGTTTTACAAGCGTGTAGAGTGTCTTATTTTGATGTATGCACATGTGTTTAAGCAATCTCTGCCATTCTTACATATGAAGGTAGTATGTGATAACAACTAAATTTGGCTGCTGTTGTCCTCTCTGGGGGTAGACATCTCTGGGACCTAATGCTTTAAAGAGGAGAACACTCCAGCCATTGTTTTATTCATTATCATGCCACATTTTTTTTTTCGTCTCACTGTCTGCTGTTTATACAGTTTATTCTTCTCATGGTGTCTCTCTTCCTCTTCCTCCATTGCATTCAGATCTCGTCAGCTTTAAACATTTTAAATGTAACCCAAGATATTAGTATCTCTGCCAAAGAATATCATATATGATGCCATATAATTCAATAACATGTTCTGCATTAGTTTATTTTATTGTTTAAGTAATGGAAGCATGAATCTATGTGTGTACACTTTATTAGGTACACCTTTATAGTAAAATGTCGGACCCTACTTTTGCCTACAGAATTACCTAAATTTGTCACCACATGCTTTCAACACAGATGGATCTTACCCAGTTTGATGGCCTGCCTGCACATAAATAAAGTGTCTACCACCTCTATATGGCAAAATTCACTGAGTTGTAACTCAGAAATTATTAGCCATGTGGAGCTGGTTGATATTTATGTTAACAAGCAATTGAACAGGTGTACCTAATAAGTGTATGTAGGAGAAGGAAAATGTCGTCAATTATTTTTTATCTCAGAATGATCACAGTATCATGATCATAGCACTCACAACTTAGCAGAATATAAATTAAGACTCTTGTACAGCAGTGTTCGACTGATCTATCTCCCTGCTTGTAGCTTCACTTTCTACGTGCCTCACACACTCTGTTTTCTTGCTTTTGCTTGGTTCGATCTCTTTTTTATCCTTCTGCCATGTGCTCTTCAACTTTATACCTTGATCTCTCCTATCTCAATCCCCTTTTCTCACTCTGTTTCTCAGGCTTTTTTTTCTCTTTGACATTGTAAAACTCATAATCAGGTGCATGGGACAGACAATATACTTTTATTTAATGTCTCTAATCCCGAAATCTTAAAACTAAGTAATAAGTAAGTGAAACCACAATGAGTGTACTGTATATACATTGCTGTGGTGTTCTAGTACTGGTTAATGTATTAACACCAATTTTCTCCAACATGATTAAATATCTTACTAAATATCCATTTAAAACAAATTGACTTTATTTCACATACTCACTTTCATACCCGATTAATCCTGGTCAGGGTTCTGGGAAAGCCGGTGAGTAGCCGACAGCTTAGGGTGCACGGCATAAACAAATCTAGATGAGTGCGATTCGTTTAGGGAAATTGTAGAGACCCCACCTGTTTTCGGAATGTAGGAGGAAAAGAAATGGAGAGAACATGCAAACACCAGACAGAAACTCTACCCGGAAATTGAACCTAGGTCCTCGAGGTGAAATTGAACCTGCTGTGAGGTGGCAGTACTACCCACTCTATTTCCATACCATTGTTATGTCAGATAATAGGTTCAGAATGTTTATTTCATTATCATACTATTAAATAATTATGAAAACTTTGACTTCTATAAACTAAGCTAAGTACAAAGAGACATGAAATATTATACTGGTTGTTTTATATTTGATAATTTGGGCTACTTAAATAAGCCTTTTACATCATGAACAAAAGCTTTAAAGAGACTATGATATGAAAATTGTACTTGCGAAATGCTACTGTGCTAACAATTAACTATGTATTTGAAAGGGTAGGAAGACGTAATGGTGTAATGATTTTCATCGGTAGAGGCCAATTGTAGTTTCTTAAGGATTAAAAGCATATTAAACAGGTTATTATTCTATAACCATTGCACTTTCAGAGTACTTATGTACTATTATGTTCATTTATAACTAATGACTATTGTCTTAGATTATTGTTGTTTTGCCTTAAGTCTTTTTCCATCCTGATTACTCACACTTTAAATCCGACACACCCATGAATAACAATGAATTCTGGTATGCTGCATGAATCAGGAGGTATAAAATCTATTCTGGCCAGGTCCAGCATCCTGTATCATAACAGCAAATTTTTATCTCATGATCTGTCTCTGCTTGTCTCTGTCCTGTAGGCACTGGGCTGATGACAAACTCGTCTGCTTCATTCATGGGCACTTTCCTCGCTAGCACCCTGGGCTCACCCCCATCCCACCCCTCTGGACCTCCATCCTCTCCCTCTTCCCCCCCTTATCGCAGCGGAACCCACTCCAGCGGCCACTCCCAGATTTGGTTCCCACACCCACATGAAGGTATGTCTCTTTCTTTATTTGATTCAATGTTTCCTTGTTCAGATGTAGCCAGAGGCCTGTTTTGCTGTTTTGGTATATGTGTTTTGGTTTAGTCTGATGTCAATGCTGTGGGAATGTAATGTTTGCACACTCATTCTTAAACAGGTACTTCCTTGTGTTTTTTATCTAAGTCATCTGTAAATGGTGTCTCTCATCCAAAACCCGTGTGCCAACATTTGACATGATTTCTGGTTAGGCCAGTGTAACCGCTGTCCTTCTTGCTGATCCGAATCCAGAAATTCTCTCTGCACTTCGGTGCTAACACATTTTTCTTACTGTGAATATTAGGAGTCTGGATGAATGTAGTTCTGAACTTATTAGCTAGTGTTCTGTCTCGCTTGCTTTTTAAGACTGTATCTATTTTCCCTTGCGGTAGGGCTTCCACTAACACCTGTTTGCATGTTAAAGAAATCTGTGAGCAATTCATGAGGGCAGTCCACATTTATTTTAAAAGCATTATATATATATATATATATATATATATATATATATTTATATATGACCAAATGTGTGCACATTATTAAGTGAATTGCTGCTAAAAGCTTTTTATTCCTTGACTATTCACTCACCGAGACAAAGTACTCACACTCTGTGAAACAGTACATTCAAAACAATTTGTATTATATTAATAGAACATACTTTTTGATATTGAAAAGTGCAATTAGTTGTAAGTTCCACGTTCTTCCAATTTTGAAGCTAGGAATCCAGCAAGGACACAAGATTGATGAAGCTTTTAGCTTTGATCAGATGTAGTGGTAAAAACAACATTTATAGTACGTAATGCCCTTCGTCACTGTTACGCGTGTGTGTGTGTGTGTGCTGGGTTAAGGTGTCTGATAACAGTCTAGCATCCAGGAACTGATTTTATGCATAGAAACTGCAACAAGGATGTTTAGGATATGTGTGTGTGTGTGTCTGGTATGGTGCAGGTTAAGTGCTCTGTATCTCTGGAGCTCTTGGCAGCTGGCAGGGTGGAACAGTAATTGTTGTTGGCAGGCTGCACAGTGGGGCTTTTCTGCTGGCACCCAGAGCTACAGAGCTACTGTAACTCATTGACAGAACAAATCTTTGTATATATATATATATATATATATATATATATATGTGTGTGTGTGTGTGTGTGTGTGTAAGAGAGAGAGAGAGAGAAAGAGAGAGCAAATGAGAAGCAGGTAAAGGTGTACAATGTTGTAGCTTGATGCTGGATATATGCGAAAGAACTAATGTAGTGAGATGGCAATGGACAGGGCAGCCCCGTAGTGCATCATTTTTAGCACAATGCACTCATGGAACTACAGACTAATCAATAATAAACCACAATAACAATGATAACAACAATAATGATAATTGTAATAATAACGATAATAGAATGTGTCCGTAATGATGTAGATGCCCCTATTATGTTGATAGAGGTCATTATAGGAATCAGGATTTAATTGCATTTAGACCCTTGGAGCAGTTGATTGGATGGTTCCATTTCCCCTGGTAACACTGCAGGTCTCTCCTGGTCTGGTGCATATTTACCCCTCCTTTTCCCAATTTACATAAAGAGCATGTCATCAAAGCGAGCCACACAATTACCAAACCCTGCACTCCCTTAGAGGCAACTGCATTTTCTACTGACAATGCAAAGACCTATGTGACCTGCAAGGACATGCTGTATGTGTGCGTGTGTGGGAGAGGTGAGGTGGGGGTTTGAAAAAGACAATTTAAGACAGGGAAGGCAAATAGAGAGAGAGAGAGAGAGAGAGAGACTAATTTTAATTCTGATTTGAATTGTATTTGATGCACATGGACCCCTGTGGAGACCAAGACAGATGGAGTTGCTTTAGAGCGTTATTGTTCAAATGTGTGTGCAGGTTTGTGTAAGTGTGTGTACTGTGCAGTGTACTATACATGGCTTTAATGGGTT
>JAOUQT010000047.1:7665437-7685735 GCA_025769995.1 Xyliphius kryptos
TGTAGGAAAAGACAAGGAAAAAAGCAAACAGGAGGTCAAAGGCCGTCAGCATCATGATCCACCTTCTCCAACCCCCCACCAACACCTTCATTCACACCATCATCCTCAGCTCCATTCATTAGCACCAGAAGAAAATCCCAGATACAAAGATGATCCAAAGCCTCTAAATGCCTGCCTCCTTTCTACCAAGACCCACAATGGTCCTCATACAGGGACAGCAGTGAGAGGTTCCTCCCTCCCCACTTGTGTTGGACCAGGGGCCTTGAGTTTAGGAACCAGTTCTAAAGGTAGTGGAGGTAATATCTGTTGCAAAGAAGTCAGCAGTGAGATGCAGATCAGCGAGCCTCCATCAGACTGCCTGCGCCGTAGTGCAATGCTAGGCCACACCCATCCAGTACAATATACTATGCCTCCTCCAATTGGCTTGGGCCCAGCAGTTGGAGGATCCTGGCCACATCCTATTCACTCCCACCATCAACACTCACATCATCTACATCCAGATCTATACTGTCCTTCTGGCCCCCTAACCATGTCTACAGCTCAGGATATAGGTATAGTGCCAGGATCAGGCAGGGATCATAAAGTCATAGGGCCCACATTTGTGCCCTCTGTAGGACCTCTGGCCGATAAGAGCAGTGGGCCATTCCAACTGGGTAACCCTCACTATCACAGTCTAAGTGGCATGGTTGATGAAGTTGGAGGAGAGGGAATAGGGAAGGCCAAAACTTTAGATAAGAGTAATAATGGGGGCAGAATAGCTCCTCTTCCCACACACCACCTCACAAATCCCAGTACCTGCCATAAAAAATCGTTCCATCAGCAACAGCAGGATATCTACAGTAAATCAGACAAGGGTCCAGACTGGTCTCTTGGCCCATATTCACATTTACCACAGCAGGCACAGCATGGTCATAATCATCAGCCACATTCCAATCTCCCAAATCACTCTTATAGTTCAGAGGCTGCTGAGAATTCCTTAGAGACAGATGCTTATCAACCCTCCCTGCCCCAGGGAGCCAAAGATGGTTGCCAGTCTAAAAGTAGTTCTTATGCCAGCACTCCAACTTTCCGGGACTGTTCACATTTACGTTCACCTCACAGAAATCCACCTGAAAGCAAGCCAAACAATGACAGAGGGTGCGCATTCCAGCAAGACAACCAGAGGATTGCTAGTGTACATCATCACCAGCAAAACAGCAAGACTGCAATTCAGTGTCAGGATTCAGATATGGGTACAAATGGCAGTTTACAAGATAGAAGTAAACAAGATGTTGATAGTGCTGTACATGGGTACACTGGGACTCTCGCAGGTTCTTCTAGGGAATTGCGAGTGCAGCTGTCTCAACCTGACAAGGAGCGATGCAAAGCATATGACACTTTTAGTACAGGAGACCAGGGGCCTCATCCTTCATTCCTTGCCAACCAGCAGTCAAAATGCCCACTTGGGCCAGAGAAGAGTGCCATGAAAACCCTGAAAAAGTATAGCAACCAGCAGCCACATCTGCTCTCCCAGAAGAGCCCGTTTGGTGGCCTAGGTAGCCTGAAGCAGGGAGCAATGAATGGAGACAAGAATGACAGAAGAGAGCGAAATCATGGGGGTGCAAGCCATCAGGAGGGCAAGCAATCTCTGCCTTCAAGGAGGGCCTCTTCCTCTGGGGAATGTGAGCGTTCAGAGCGGGCAGGCCGTGATTCCGGTGAGGGGGAGGGAGAAGTGAAGCAGCCCCCTGTGGGTATTGCTGTGGCAGTCGCCAGGCAGAGAGAGCCTCTGTGCCGCCCACCAGACAGGCCTGCCACCCACAGCCGCCATGGCAGAGTGCTGCCCAGCATGAAGGGTAAGCCACCAGCAGGAGTCTCAGAGTGTGTGTATATGTGTGTGCGTGCCATGTGTATGTGTGTCCATTTGTGATAACAAGACAGGCATCATTTTCCAGTTTAGCAGTGATAGTTTGGAACGTTTGGAAACCACACATGTGAATAGCTGAATGTGTGATTGCAGGAACTGTCTCCAATCAGTCATTCTGGTTGCTAAATCACGTAATCAGATATATGCAAATTGGTGCTGACATCTCAGAAGTTTAACATGCCAGATTGGGTGTTTTAGTCAGTTTAGTGCCAGTTTGAGTTTTGTTGACAAATTGTTCACTGTGCTCAGGTCAACCACACTTTATGTAAGTGTTATCTTTCAGTTATACATACATAAATAAGTTTCTTTGACAAGTGAATATTCAAAACATTATGTTGCAATTAGCAAGATTGGTGTTTTTCATTAGATTAAATAGAATAAGTTTATGCTGCTTCTTGCATCCTTTCGTGCCAGGTATTGGCCGTCCTGTGTACCAAATAGAACGGGTGTTGGAGGAGGAAAGGAAGTGCATGACTGAAGAGCAGATGTCTCTGCATCCATTGGACAGAGAAAGGGATCTTCTGCTCAGGTATGCATTTTTTTTAGCTTTTGCATAAATAATATCTAGTGAGAAAAAAAAGAAATGTATAAAGTCTAATAAACTTTAATGCGTCTTTTAAAAATGTCTATACGTTAAGTCACCTTTCGTTATTATACTTGCTATATTCAGGGAAAACAAGGATCTAGTTGAGTTTGCCAGGATCCACCCTTCCAGCAGTTGCCATGGAGACCTGACCTCTCACCTCATCATGCCAGGCGGGAGCCAATTAGGAGCTGATCCATCTGTACATACTCACCCTGTTCATCACTGGATGCCTCGGACAGGAAGTCCTTCTCTTTGGATTGGACACTCATACGGTATGCAATACGGTGGATTCTTAGTTTATTCTTATTCTGCTTTGTATTAGGTACAGTATTTCTGTAAAATATCATTTAGTGAGCAACGTGCAGTTATGTTTCCTTTTTCATTTTATAAATATGTGTCTTGTTTTGATTTGACATCAGGTCTAAGTCATGCCGCTCTGCACCAAAACCTGCCCCCGGGGTTCTCTGCGACCATGCCCAGCCCCCTGCAAACAGTCTTGCCTCTTTCACAGGACGCCTCTCCTGCCCTGGTAGTTCTACCCACTGAGCCAGCTGCCCACCCTGCTGCCCATCACCTAGGTACACTGGCAATATCAAGATAACTTCATCTAATTTTAGAAATGTGGATTTTTGCAGATGTGTTTTAGTAATGAAGGTGCTTTTACTGATTTTTCTGTCTTTCTCAGTCTTGCTTATGCTTCCCTTACATCTTGTGGTTTTTTGCAATCACTATTGTGTTACTGCGGGTTTTCAGAAAATATGTAAACTACATACACACTTTACTAAACAATGCGTGGTATTTCGAATGTCTTATTCCACTATTCTTATTCATATTATGCGGGAAAGGACATAATTTTTTCTTCATTTTGTTCTTTAGGTTTAATTGATTTTCTCTGTATACTGTCTAGCACAGCACATTGTTGGATAACCCAACTCATGGAAACTTCATTTAATGTTGACTCACACCTGCTCACAAAGCACTTTGACCATGGCCATTATGTGCTTGTGTGCCTGTGTGTGGTGCTGTAGTCTTCTCCTCATTGCTGTGTGCAGTCCCACCTCCCATCTCAGTCTGTGAAATTTAATTAGCTCTTTGCTCTTCAGCGCACCACTTTCTTCCAGCGCTCGGCAGGACCTGCATCCGAGAGTGGAATGCACCCAGTGGACCCTTCCCCAGGGAAACATTACCCCTGTCCCAGTAATCTTGCCCAAGAAAGAGCCCCACCACATTCCAGGCGAAAAGGGAATGTGTGGAGAGAAGGGGGACAGAACGATTAGCTGTGAAATAGAGTTAAAGGATCATATTGTGTTGAAATATTTGTGGGCTAAATCTGAAAATTGGGAAAAAGTACACAGCTGTGTGCATCCCTCCCACTCTTAAGGGGATGTCTAATGCCTTTAGTACACAAAATAATTTCATAAAGTCTGTCCTTGGATAACCCCCTCACTTCAAGCCAACAATGTGTGCAAGAAAGCATGCATTCGGAGCAACATAACCGAAAGCATTGCAAGATGGGTGACCTGAGTTACCACTGCTTCTGTGGCACTTTAAAATTCACTCTACTTCATTTTACTTAAAAGATATGTGAAGAACCTTCATGTTTAATGTGAATGAGTGTGCAATTTGAAACTAACTGTTTGGTTCATGTGACTAAATAAGCAGGGTTTTGTTTTGACCTGGGTTACTGTGGTAGAAGGGGGTAGGCATTTGTAGAAATCTTGGTGTTGGCTATTAAATTAAGTGAATAAAAAAAGTAGCTAGATAAGATTAACAGCAAGTTTTAATGAGTGGCAACATAAAATGATTCATGTGTTCAAATGTGCATCTTTGTAAGGCTATAAAGAATTGTTGGGATGTGTTTTCAGTAGATGGTAATAGAGTGTAAAAACAAATGAGCCAGTGAGATATTGGGGAAAGTGGATAAATTGAAGAGACCTGTTTTATTTTTAATAAGGAGAGAAAAAAAGGTTCTCTTACACTCTCTCATTCCTGTTTGTCTCTACCCCTTTCTATAGATGTAATGGAGCAACAGGGATTATGGCCCCCAGTGTATGGCGCTCGAGGGCCTGCCTCTCATTTCCAACATTCCTCAGTCTATTCCCGCCAGTTTCTACGGCAACAAGAGCTCTATATGCTGCAGCAGCATCAGCACCAGCAACACCACCGAGCAGCACAGACAATGGAGCTGGCACTCAGGCAGACACATTGTCAGGTAATATATGAATATATCCAAGGATGACCCCACACAGATAGCCTAAAGGTCACCATGATGGACATCTTAAAGATGCACTTAGAAACCATGAATTTGTCTCTGGACTGCCGAACTGATGGAATCAGGCTTCCTGTGATGGATAGAACTGTAATTGCCATTAACACTTTTACACTTATGATTCAAGTATTTCTCAGTGAACAGTTGATAACTTCTACAGTTCTACAATTGCAGTTTTTTATATTTTTTCTATACAGCACACAATAAAAAAAAAGTTTATTTATTATTGTATTATCCAGTGACACGCAAATGAGCATGGGATGGGGTTTGAATCTGGTGTTAATATCTTGTCAGTGCTATTCATCACTTGCTCCCCTGGGTTATAATTTATAAAAATTAAAATGTCATGTCTATTTTTGTCTTTGCAAAGCTGCTTTGGGACAATGTCCATTGTTAAACACAGTTTAGAAAGTAATTTGAACTGAATCTAATTGAAATGAATACAAAGAAATGTACCTTAGCAGTTCTGTTATTTAGCATTGTTAAAAAACCTTGAATCCTCCAGAAATAGATATAAAGTAAATTATGGTATACAAAACTGGCTGCAAAACTGGCAAGAATGGTATCGTTATTAAGTAGAATAATTATTTTGGTGTTGCATAATAATAATATATGTCAGATTTGATATAGAGTGAAATATTATAATTGTAAATGAATGCTATAAGTTCTCTCTCTGTTATGGAATTTTCTCTGATGGCCTTTTTTTTACATTCACAGAGGAAATCTGAGGATCTGGATAAAAGTCCTTCGGAGACTCACACCCTGAAATCAGCAAAACCTTTACCATTCACTTCTTCCAGTAAAAGTCGCTCCTCCTCTTCTCCAGGGGGATGCGCTTCTCATCTCTCACCCTGCTGTCATTCACCAGCCCCAAGATCCCATCCTAACAGCACTCCATGCACCCCCTGTCCTGAACCGAGCCCAGCTGTAGCAGCACCCCGCTCTCCTGCACTCAGTCCCCATGCCACCCCTCACCTTCCCAAAGAAGCTGACTCCCAGGACATGAGAGGAGAGGGCCAGACTCCACAAGACTACCCTCACTCTCTGGAGCCTGGTGAGTGAAGTAACTACTATTAAATGAGTTCAGTATATTATAAAAAAATATATATAATAATAATAATTGCTGGTATTTATGTACAGTACAATATCTAGCTACTACAAGTATGTAGTCCCAATCAGTAAAGGATTGTTCTTGCAATAGTTTTGCTCTAAAGGAAATGACTGAATACAAATGAGAGGAAATAGGAAAATTGCTCTACCTTTCTCAAGGTTAGGGTCCAACCGTCATGCCGGGCCTATGGCTCCAGGCTGAATATTGGAGAGTAAGAGAGATATGGATGTGAGACTTTGGTCTGGCTCTCAAGGACAGTTAGTCTGGGGAGAAAGATACAAAGCTTAAGATAAAATGAAGCCTTTGAAAAAGCACATAGCTCTTTTATTACTGATGACTGACAATCAGTTTTCTTTATAAAAATATGAATACTTTTTTCTCCTTTTTAATCCCTATTTGAATGTCATCTATTTGTTTATATATTCACATTTTACATATACTCTAGTGGGTACATGGAAAATGCATAGAATTGAGATTATTTTAGGAGACTGTACAAAAGAAGGGAGGACAGAAAGAGTGTAGACAAGGGCTCTCTTATCCTTCAGGGGTCCTTGAGGTCTGGCTGGCGGAAGGATACAAATACATCTGTCTGCTTTGTCAGGAGGGGCGGATGGATACCATCAATAACCCAGTGCAGGGGTGACAGGGCTAGCTATGCAATCACATCCAGACACCATGCTGTCATCAATATAACCTGTGATGCTGCAGCTCCCTTTCTCTATCTATTTATCTCTCTCTCTCTCTCTCTCTTTCACACACACACACAGAGTTCACACCTCTAAACACAAACGTGTGCACTGCATAGACACACATACATGCACTGCTACTCACACAATAATTTTCACACTCACCCCAAATGAGAAAGAATACACATGCTTACCCAGAGACTAAATTATATGCAAACACTCCTGTGTGCATTCTCTCACACACAAACAGTGCAAACACTGCATCCATAACACCCTTGAACATAATTCAGTATTCATGGAAATTTTGATCATCCCTCTCTATAGTCATTATGGTGCAGGCTCCGTTATGTGTGTGAGTGGTAATAGATATATATAACGCAGACCCTGACTAGTACACACTGTCAATGTAGATGGAACGTACACCATATCAATTACATATACACCATAATTTAGGACCTGAGCCATGTATTTTATCGGGTAACTACACTGAAACAAGTAAAAATATGTGCAAGGAAGTACTGTTCTGGTTCCTGGATGTTCATTATGAAAATGTATTTTACACAGTCTGATGCTACCCAGTGGATTTAACTTTTTTAACTATTTTTTTTCTGTACACACATTCTTCCCAGACCTTCCTCCAGGTTATACTTACCCTGCCATTGCAGTTGGTTACAAGGCTGTTCCATCTCCAGAAGGAGTCCAGTTGACTGAGCATGCTGACCTGGAAGCAGAGCAAGCAGAACCTGCTGAACCAGTACCACAACCCCTGCCACTGTCCACAATGCAGGAGGAGCCTGTGTGCCAGAAAGCAGAATCTCCTACATCAACAGCCCATGTGGGACCTCAAGTGAAAGATGTCCTGGAGAGGAATAGTGTGTTGACAGATAAGGAAGAGTTGAATAACCAACTAAGGGGTATTACTAGCCATCCTTCCTCTCCATCTTCACTTGTTTGCCAACACCCCCTAAAATCCGCCTGCTTGGATGCATCACCTATAAGAGAGAACTCACAAATTGAAGTGTGTAATACCCTCACCCTTGATCCGCCCAGTTTCTTGGACGTCCAGAACCCAGCTGAGAAGTTCAAAACTCAGGAAGATAATATTGCTCAAGTCTTGCCTGCTACTTCACATGAGCTTTATTCAGCAGAACTGTCTGAGGAAATCAAAGAACCAAATGAAAAAGACTGTGCTTCATCCAGTACAGCTGTAGATCTGGATGTCACTCAGGCTTCATCACCCTGCTCTGAGATTTCCTCTCTTGGTAACCAGTATCCTGGCTCCTGCATTTGGAGTCTGGAACTTCTGATTGCAGCAGCTCTCTGTGCTACAAGAGATGCTCAGATGGCTGTTCCAGTGGCTGTGCAAGCTTCTATAGAGCCCTCTCAAAATGGCATGGCACTTCTGAGTGAGCTTGCTGAGCTGGAGAGACAACAGCAGGAGAGGAACAGATGCAGCATGGAGAGTACAGGTACTCCAATTAGCATGCATGTTTCCAATACAGTCTGCACTCACAGACACATCAGATGAGTGTTTGTCCAGAACTACTATTGATTTTGGAAGCTAGGGTGTGCATCAACAATGTGGCTCTGCTAGTTTGTTCTTTACTCAGAAAAGCAGAAAAGCTGCATCACATACACACACTCACTATACACACAGCTTAAATTTTCAATGGTGCATTGCATGCGTGGTCTTTTAGCACTTATACATGGGAAGCAGATCAGGATTGCTACTGTGTCTTTCATTGTGTATTGCTTCTCCTCACATGAGGTGTGTAAAAAGTACTTCCAGCACCACAAACACAATCGTAAACACAATGACCATTTCCAAATGGCCACTTCCTGATATACATACACATCTTTTAAATTAATTCACATATATTATGAAATACCACTTCAAACCCTTTTCTGCTGCCTTCGGCAGGCCAAAGATCAATTCTTTTGTATCCTTCTGGGGTTCTGTACTTCCTAGGGGAGAAACAGAGTGAAGGCTTCAGGGGACGCTGTTCTTAAAAGCAAGTGAGCCAGTCTTAAAAGGCAGCTGTAATGTCATAAAGCCCCTGGGTCCAGCGGATTAGACCATGCCCACTGAGTCAGCCCACATGAGTGTTCCCCTGCCTCTGCCCTTTAACCTGTTTAAACATGTATAAAGCTCATTTGAGATGGTAGAAAAATCGCTCAGCTTTTCCACAGCTGCCTGTGTCTTCATCCTGTGAAGAGCTGATGAAATGCTAAAAGCAGCTGATCTTATCCCTCTTAGGACTGCACTGCCTTTGTTGCCTAATTAGCCTCCATTGTTCTGAGAGCTGCTTTAAAGCCTTGCTTCTTTTCCATAGAGCATTTCAGTCTTTCCTGCCAAAGGATGTTTTCATTTACACTAACATTCTCTAGAAGTTTAAGAAATCCCACGTGGAATCACAACAACATGAAACACGCTTTCTGTATTTGTTGTATTTATTTCTCAGCTTTGTGTGTGTGAGTGTGTGCATGTGTGTGCATGTATCTACTTGAATATAATGTTACAATAAGCTTTGTGTTGTTTGTGTTAGAATGTTATGAATAGGCTACTATTAATATCTTTTAACGAATGGTGTCACTGTGTTATTATGTGATTTTAAAAGGTTATTGATTACTTCCTTCTTATTTTGGCGTGACCTGTCAGTGTTAATACCTCAACTTTATAGTACCGCATATCTGACTCATGATACCTTTTGATGGCATGCTTTCACACTACAGAATTCCTATATTACAAAACAAAAGGAAACATTTCTGTTGAAAGAGGCAGTGGTGGCTCAGTGGTTGAAACTTCAGGATCAAACCCTATCACATTTAAGTTGCCACTGTTGGGTCCTTGAGCAAAAACCCCCCCAATAAAGGCTTCTAACCTCAAAATAAAAAGGGCAGCCATGGCCTAAAAGTTAGAGAAGATGTCTGATAAATAATAATAATAATTTTTATTATTTATATAATAATTCATAATACTTAATTATTATTACTATGTATTTTACAGATATAACCCAGTTATTTTGCACTCTTGCCTTTTTTTGTAAAAATATCTTTGAAAATATTTTTTGAGATATTGCAAATTGTCATCACCATCCCCACATTATCTTCAGATATTAGTCATATGTTTGGAAAGTACCAGTTAAACTAGGAGGTTCCAATGAGAGTGTTGATCTAGCATCTATGTACTCTTTCAGATCTTGGTACTATTCCTCTACTATTCCTATTTTGTTAAGAGCTGACTGTAGATTGATTTCTGCTTGAGCACCACTGTGCTATAACTGCCATAGTGATGTCAATCAGATGGGATACTAAAGACCCGTGGGAAACCAAATGGCTTCAGTCGGTAGAGGAGTTTCATTTATTTATTTTTGTTTGATTATTTGTTGTCCTTTCCAACATTTTTGCTTCCCTTCTTTGTTTACTTTTCTTTTAATTTTTCTTTCTTTCTATCTTAACCACTTCTCTGCTTCTGTCCCGGATTTCTCCCATGCTTGTTTCCTCTCCACCCTGCCAGTGCACTGTGTATGTATTTCCCTGGGTTTTCCCCACTGTGGAGGAAATTGGATTCTTTCCATTTCAGTAATGAGGGCATGTTTAAGAATAAACAGTTATTTAGTAAACACTTTACCTCTTATTGCTTGCATCCCAAAACCCTCTGGGCTTGAATTCCACTTCACTCTTACTTCTCTCCCTCACACTCTTCCTACATTGCCATTTCTTCTCCTTTCACTTCCTCTTTCTCTCTCTCTATCTCTTTCTCTCTCTTTTTATACAATCTCTCAAACACTAACACACACACAAGTCATTCAAACTAAGTCTATTCACCACCATTCAGTTTTATTTTGTGTTGGTGTAGCATACCTGTCTTTTTGTGCACACACCTTCACTCACACACACACACACACATTCTGAATGCACAAAGAGTAATCTCGTCAGTATCCCTTGGCCAGCTTGGGTTATCATGAATATTCAAGGCTCATTTGCTGTGAGCGTGTGGCCTGCTCCAATGACTGAGATAAATGTAGAGAAATCTCCTTTAATCCGCCCAGATAGGCGCTCTGGTTAATAGCTATCATCATTGCTCATTCAGAAACCGAAAGACCCAAGGTGCTTGCAGAACACAACTTCATACTTAGAGTTTGTATTACTTTTTATTCTCGACTTTGCTTTGCATACACAGCCATTCACCCCCTTTTATTCCACTCATGTAATCACTTTCATCTGTTTAACTCAGTTTGTTTATGTGAGACATAGTACCACCCAATCAGGTCACTTGTCTGTGTAAAAATAACAGAAGAAGAACATAGACAAAACTTTTGCTGTACTGGAGACATACCTCTGGTAGACATCAGGTTGTGAGAGCAGACATTTATATGTAGCCGGAGCCAATGTCTTCCTGCCCATTTGTGAATATTGATTCTTAGTGATAGTCTTATCATGTTAATGCAGAAATTTGCACCATTTTAATTAAAATGTGTTAATTGATAATTCCTATAGGAGAAGACCGACCGCTCATTGACCTAGAGAGTCTAGCAACCCTTGCAGCAGCACGGGCACTTGAAGTGTTACCACCTATCACTACCGAGTCTTTCCTGCCTTTGCGCCGTACACTTAATCTGCGCAGGAGGTGGAAATGGACACCTCGACATGAACCGGTATCCCCTTTTTTCTTGTTTTTACATATATACTCATTTTTACTCTTAGTGCTTTGAATGACTGCTATTGATGAGACTGTTTGCTTAGAATAAATATACTGTATCTTTCACAATAGTCCTCTATCAAGCAATTATTTCATATATTAAGCAATCAAAGAAATATAAAATCATCTTAATCTATGTCTAATAATAGTTTTGTTCGTATGCTGCCACTGGTTTTGATAAACCAATTAAATTGAATTGTTTTTGGGTCAAATGTTGGTATTTTATCTCCAGTTCTGCATGAATATGTGATGTAGATTTGATGTTTGGAGGCCAGTGCATTAACTGATTTAGCGTGTGTGGGTGGGGTTTGCAGGCATGTCCGGTCAAGAATATAATGGAAACATTGGACGGGGAGGAGCTCGCGATGAGGGTCCAGCTGGCTGAGTTACAACGGAGGTACAAGGAGAAACAAAAAGAGTTGATCAAGCTACAAAGAAAACATGATCATCAGTGAGTAATGGGTCACCCTTGCACACACACACACACATACACAATTGCTTAGTGTTTATTTATTTTATTATTATTATTTTATTTATTTCAGCATCCATGGCTATTCATATTGATCACAAGGTCATATTCATACACAAGGTTGTATTTAAGTTACATACATATTCAAGTTACGTACAAATTCCCATATATCCCAATAGTCACTTTGGCAGTTACAATTCACAGAGAAAGTTTTTAGACTGTGGGAGGAAACCAGAGCTCCTGGAGGAAACTCCCACAGAATTGGGGAGAACGTGTAAGCACATTACAAACCATTCTGCATTCTGCACAAGCTGTGCAAAAGCTATTACCACCATTGTGTGCAGCATCCTCCTTACATAAGCTATTGGCCAACAGGCTAAAGCCCCCATGCTTTCTTAAGCCATTTCCTCTGGAAACAGCAACAATTAGAATGGATTAGACCTACCCACTATACACCATTAGTGTGATTAGAGTTATTGACACACTGTGTGTTTACAGGAAAGAGGATACCTCGAGAAGCCCTGCACGTCGAGGCCCTGGCAGACCACGGAAACGCAAGCCCACCCCAGGACAAACTGCCCCCACAGATACAGTCAAGCGGGCCAAGTAAGTTTCTTTCATTGGTATTCCAAATGTGTGTGTAAAAGGCAGCTAAAAGGTTTGAGCTGTGAATGGGTGTGTACCTTTTATTTTAACTGCTTATGTTGTATGGCATATAGAATTAAACCCAGCACTTGTTCGTATTGTTTGAGTGTGTGATTGTAAGCAGTTAATGTAGTAAACACAGTCGCTGCATACCATCCCTACCATACCATACTTTGTGTAAGTAAAAATGTGGACAGTGTAAGTGTTCTCCTTGAATCAAATTTACAACTTCCATTGTAAAAAAAAAGTCTAAGCAAGGATTTATCAAATGATTAATGTGTATTCGCTCCTGAGATGCACTTCTGTTTATACCAGGCAGACATTTAGATCAACTCATTCAGACCTGTTTACACTACCTGATTAAGAAAACTCCGCTTTTATTATAGACCAGGCTGATTAGTGGAGTACTAATGAGAACAAGAGCTGTAGCTTAATTACACATGCTTTACCCATGCCACGTTTAACCATGGCATTAATAATTTCATCCACCAAATAAAACAAATTATAACATACCGCCATGGAAATTTATCACAGTTCTAAGCCCTTGCTGTAGAGCCTGTAGGTGATAGGTATGACTCAGAGCATGGATATTCTGTTTATGGTTTAGGTGTGTTTATGTATTGATCACATAATTTATGCATAATTTATATTATATCCAAGTCTAGGATATAAACCCAGCTGTAAATGGCATCATGCTGTGTATGCCAACATCCTTAGATTTTATTACCTATATGGATTATGATTGAATTGATCATTCACACGCAACATAATTTAAACTAGTTTAAACTAACAGACATTTGTTGTTATTACAAATTAATTGTAAGGGGTTCACGATACCGCCAACCATGAGGGGGAGCCATGCTGCTGTCTACGTTTCACTAACATGATCACGTTAATCACAGGAAAACAGGTGCGAATGTCTATATTCTCTGCCTATTTAAATAGAGCAGAATCTAGACTCAGTGTCGCACCGTCACTCTCTCTCAAGTTATGGAAAAAGGTACGCTGAACCGAATAGCGTGAAGTGGTAGGGGAAACCCGAGGTGATATGAGGTGGGAAGAGTCTTATTTGTGTGATTCCTTTACTCTACTTTACTTTCCCTTTCTCAAAAAGTGTTTTCTATGGCTCCTTCAACCCTTACCTGTTTCTCTTGTATTCTGTTGGTGTGATCTGCTATTTCCTGATAGAATGTGACCCTCTTAAAGGTCGGAGCTCTAGGCAACATTTATATTTTATTTCTGAAAGTTTGTTTCTGTGTCTTAAGTGACATCCTTTCGGTTTTCGCTAGTGATCTGTCCACGTTTTAGGTGGATCGCTTAACTTTTTCTTTTTTTGATTGTGACCTCAACTGTTCGTGTGGCGCATTTCGTTAAGGCGTCAGTCATAATACAGTGTCAAGCACTTCTTCAGGAGTCCAGGCACCAGGGGGCGTAATCTGATATTTTCTGTTGCTTTTGCCTAATTGCTTCTTTTGTTTAAACTTCATTTTAGTTAAGTGGATCTCAGAGACCCTGTCAGAAGCCATGACTTTGTGGGTTTGAATTCAGTGCGTGTTGCCAATTCCTAAACCTCTTTATTCTTTATTTTCATTTTAGTTTAATCTCCAATCTTCATTCCCCAGCCTACTCGATTGGGTCCACTCTATCGGTCCCATAATATTAATGGTAATAAACACAATTAAAATCGCAGGTTGAAGAGAAACTAATGTATGTATTTAAATGTATGTATGTACTGTATATAAAATATATTCTCTTAAGCTTTTGATAGAGTAAAGGTTAGTTTCACATTGGATATGTTTTCTATTTCTTTCTGTATTTCTCTCACTTTAGCCCTTGAGAGAAGTGTTGTGTTGCATTGAGTCAGAAAGTTCAAAGTTCATCATAAGAAATAACAAACATCACTGACATTACCATGAAATAGTTGCTGGGACTGTTTCATGCATTTATCTATAATATTTTGTAGGCATATTGAACAAATATATAATTGCAATCTAATATATACAATCTACTAGTAGGAATTATACATACATTGCTTAGGTGACAGCCATAGTGTATTTATGGAACAGGATATTTAATTTGTTTGATTTAAGCATAAATTGTCATGCCATCTGAAGTAAATGTTATGTTACTACAGAATGACCTCTAATCAAAAAGTGGCTGTTTTTTTGAATGCCTCGTTGATGTGAGCGGTCAGGGGTGAATCGGCTGACTTGTTCGAGATGATAGAAAGGCAACAGTAACTCAAATAAGCACTTGTTACAACTATGGAATGCAGAATTCTATCTCTGTTGAAAGTATGCCATGTAGAATTAAAGCAGTTATGAAGGCAAAATGGGTGCAACCTTTTACTAGTAAGGTGTACCTAATAAAGTGGCCATACCCACATAATCAGAATCCACAGAATGCTTTCTGTTATATGTGGATAAATGTACTGTATTCATTAGTGTGTGGTGATGTTTATGAGGTGTCACTCCAAGAGGTATGTGTATGTAAGGATATGAACGAATCATTACAGTGTACTTACTTCTATAAACTAGACTATACCACTGAATAGAACCCAGACTTCTACCGATCCTATGCCCATATTATCCTCTCATTCTCTTGCTCTCACTCACTCACTTTCTGCCACTCACCCTGGTCTTTGCTGTCTTTCTCCATTTCTTGCTCACTTGCTCCCCTCCTCTGATTCTCATTACTATGTAATCCTGACCTCTCTTAGGAGAAGGGCCTTTGTAATTAGGGGGCTGTGAATTCTCTGGCAGCGTGTCTCAGACACCCACCCCTCTCTCTATACATGTGCTCACAAATGCACACACGCTCTGTGCTCCCACCCGCTTGGCTGCTAACAGGAGGAATGTGACACAGGGTTGACACAAGAGCTGGGGGGTCATGGTGGGTCAGGAGGTTAGAAGGTCACCACTGGGTAGTGACAGACTGAGAAAGGGGGAGGGTCATTTCTGTCAGCTCTGCTCACACACTGGGCTTTAATAGGCAGCCCCTTCGTGGCACTCAATGAGCCCAAACAATCACTCTCCAAAGCTCGCTCTAGAGCTAGTGTCAGGTTACGCATCAGTTTTTACAGTGACCTGCTCCCTTGTGGCACCAGGGTAGATTTTGATGCTTGGAGAAATATTCAAATGTAGTAGACTCGGAATACAGATACACTTTGTGTCAGGCAGAGTTCTTCTGTCTTTTTTCCTGTAGCACTTAATGACTGCTGTGAAAGTAAATATAAAACCTGTGGCCCAGTTGTGGCAGATTGCACATTAACATGCTTTGCAACATGAGAAATGACAACACAAATGTAACGTTGTATTGCCTGTAAGATGCCTGTAACTGACAACTGAAATATACCCTGTCTTCTTTCCTGAGACAGATATGACTGTCTTGCGAAAGAAACCGCAGCCAAGTTGGAGGGTGACAAAAATACATTTTCAGTGGGGGTGTGTGTAGGATGCTTTTCCCGTTCTTGTTTTCTTTGGCATTCAGGTAGTATAGGTTAGATATAGCACACCATGCTGTATGAAATTCCAGGTCTTTGTGTTTGACATGTGCTGGGGTACCGGGATTAGGCATAGATGGTAGCATCTGTACTGAATGAGGTGGCTGGTCGATAGACAGTATCTATCGATCCATAGTTTCAATTCAGATTGGCTTTTAGACTCCCTCAAGACTGCTCTCCCACCCCCCGAAGCTCGCTTTCTTTCTACTTCCCTGTCTTCTCATTATCTCTTCTCACCATCTCTCTCTCTATTTCACATTGCTTTTCCCTTGTTTCAGTTCTACTGTATATTGTACATAACTTTTTTAACTATAGATCACATCTCCACTTTTGCTTTTAAACCTATTTCTTTGCACAATCAGCTGTGGGAGAATGGCTGTGCATCATTTTCATTTATTTTCTATACCCACTTTAATCCTAGTTTAGGGTCACGTTAAAGCTGGTGCCCACTCGGCAACTCTGGGTGCGAGGGCAGGAACAATCCTAGACATGGCACCAATCCATAATATGGTGCACACACACAATCACACACACATAAAAACAGGGAGAACATGCACACTTCACACAGAAATTTCCCAACTAGCCCTACCCAGGGCTCGAACCCAGGATCTTCTTGATGTGAGGCCACAGCGCTATTCACTGTGCCACTGTGCCGCCCTGGCTGTGCATCTATTCATTTATTAATGTGCCTAGGTTATTTGGCATTTGTAATAATTAAATTATTTTTTACTTTTGGTGATTTTAAAAGAGAACTACCCTTACATTTATGGTGTTTTATAATTTAATGGCTACTTTTACCATATTTTACAGAAAGAAATTACTTGCATGGAGTAGAAAGCTTTCTTGCTGAGTTATTGGGCTGTGTTCCATATTCTACCTCCTCTCACCCCTCCAGGATACCTTCCCTATACCCTCCGCCATTATGGGCCTTCCCGGCAGTGGTTCTTTGTAGTAGGACTTGGGCTTGAGGGATGGAGATTCAGAGGACACTGATGCCATCTAATACACTAGCCAGAGTAAATGACAATCAAACAGTGTTAACAGCTGAGCGAAAAGAAAAAGCACAGCAGAGCTGACAAAAAAATTTCAGGACATTTGTATGGTAGTGAATGTGACATGCCCAGCATGTTTAAATGACAGGGTATATTTGTTGTTATTTGTCTATACAGTACATGGGCATTCTATTCGAACTCATGACTAGATCTTAGAGCCAGATTGTAATGTACTTTAAACACTTTTTCACACAATGACTTTATGGAAGAGCAAACTTACCACTTAACATTGTATTTATGGAGAGATAACTGTTTTTTCTGTATACGTGGTCTAACAGACTCTTGAGACTGGCAGGGGCTTCAGTGACTGACATGAGAAATAGGAATGTCATCTTTCCCATCTAGAGAATTGGGCCAATTAGGTTTTTGGACAGATGGCTATGGCATTGCCAGTATATTTGCGTTTCTCAGGAGCCCTACAAAATGCCTTTATGCAAAGTCCACAATCCTCCACTAATAGGCTGTTGAGTGAATATCATAGTACATTGCTGGTGAAGTGTATAGGGTAGAGAGTTTTCTGTTTTGTCAACATACCAGCAGCAACTAGACATGGGAGCACAGCATCGACCAACCACATGCCACTGTAGCCTCTGACACTCACCTGCCAGTCATTCCAGTATGAGTGACAGGCTGCCTGACAGCAACCCCAACCCTCAGAGCAGTGACGAAGACAAGCATGCTGTGACTTTGAAGTGGCTGTCTGCTACTAAGAGGTGGGGGATGGGGTAGTCTCACATACAGACACACACGGACAGCAATATAGAGCCCAACCATGGACTGCACTGTATGTGTGTGTGTAAGCGCAACCCAATTTCAGTTTAATAGGTCTGTTAGATTGCTGCCAGACATATGCACCTTCACTAACACTCCCTTGAGCTCCCGAAGTCCACTGAATTGTGGCTCTTTGTATAGGAGGAGATGCATTGATATGGTAATAAGAAGAAGAGGGATGTATTTATGTAACACTGGAATCCATAGCCTTAAAACCATTGGTGCTGAAGGCAAAGTACTGATTATATAGACATAGAAAAAAAGAAGAAGAAGAACAAAATTATGAGTGGGAGTTTCCTCAACTATTATATTGCTCAGATATTTCTCAGTTTGCTGTCAGATTCCAGTTTTTTAAGCATGCAGCAGGGAAAGAGGCCTCTGCCTCTCCATTCATCAAAGGCTTAAAAGAGGGTTATTAGAAAGCCACGAAGAGGGAAGGCAAGCCCTGTGCTCTCCTCTGATCTCTCCTTTTCATCCCTTGCTCCCTGCCCCTCTTATGAATTCTCTCTGTTGTGATGGACAGGTTAGTGGGAGCAGCATCAGGCCTTCTGGTTGAAGATGAAGAGCTAGCTGGAGGCGGGGACAAGAACACAAAGAGGAAGACGATGGCCAATAATACCTATGACCATGTAAGCAGCACCCAGGTTAGTGGCCCTTCAGAATGGCTGTCACATTCTTCCTGCTGATAGGCACATATGTAAACTGAAGTGGCAAAAGATATAATTACAACCCCAAATTCCAATGACGTTGGGACATTGTATAAAACATAAATAAAAACAGAAAACAATGATTTGAACATCATTTTCACTCATTTAAATTTGATGCCTGCAACTGTTCTCTCCTATTTTATCCCTCTTCTTAATTCTTTTTTTTTTTTTTTACAAATAAAGGTTTCCTGTCGGCAGAGAGGCAGGCCAAGGCTACTGAACTCCAAAGTGACCCATCTTAAGCAGAAAACCAATGCCAAGCATGGACCTAGGCTAGAGAGCATATTTTGTCACAAAGAGAAGCCTGGTGCTGTCTGTGCTGCAATGCAGACACATAAAAATATTTGTCAGAGCCAAACAGGTATTCTCACAGCTCTATGCCATGACATCTCCCTAAACCAATTCTAGATTAATCATTCTCATGCATTTCTGGAGTACTTCAAATAAATTATAATGATTTTATAACCTTATATTTTCGTTTTCATATTTCTATAGAATTAGTTGTTGTTTTTTATTTTAATAAAATGATCCGATTAACTTATAGACTCTCTGATTGAACAGTGTTGGTTTTCTGTTCTTCTATCCAACAGGGAACACTGATACAACACTGCATGAGAATTTAGAAGGTCAGCAGATAATGATGCGGAGGGGACGCAGGTCAAAGTTTGGCCATGGCCATGTCTTGTCTCCACTGCAGACTCGAGCCCAGCATATGATGCCCAAAAAGGCCTTAACTAACAGCAAGCGGGAGGTAACAGGGAAGGACAGCTCTTCATTAGAAAGCGAGTTGTCTGAACCAGGTGAGCTATAATCTATCTGCAGAGGGAATGAGATGCATACAGTCATGTTGACCAGCACTCCATTGACACTGCCATTCTTGCTCATCCTTCTGTCATATTACTTAATACTACTAGTCTGTCTAAAACTTGAACAACAATGCTATTAGGGCTTACACATGTTAAAATTGTTTTACAATCCATGTCTTAATCAGCACATATGGGATATTACGGTCTATAAATGAACAAACTGCCAATGAAGCCAAAGCCAAAATGAACCAGTAAGCCCACAGCTTAACTGAGCCTTCTTGGTAGCACTCTGTTAATTACCATGAAAGCTATCCTTTTCACATTTCACAGGCATGTGAGAGTGTTGACGAGTGCCCTGTAAGTGACAAGTGTGTCGCCACTGTGTTGACACTTGACACTGTTACCACTGTGCCATCTCTGCTCCGTTTGAGACCTGTTGTCTCCAGTGGGCAACTGCCAATAGATATCTGTGACTCTGAACTGTGTATATATGAGCATGCGTGCACACACACACATACACTTCAGAGAAAGCACATTTAGTTGCTGTTGGTCATTAAAACCACAGCAGAAAACTGAATAGTGACTTGGCCTTAGTGAGTGCCGCTCTTGTGATCATTGATCAGAACAGGCAAATTTTTGGCTCCCATGATTTGAACTTGCTAAGTATTAACATCATACAGAGAGAACTGTCGGTGCAGTGCTTTTAAACTAATTGCCTCTGAAATCCTCTGAGTTTTGAAGCTCAGTCAAGATGTCAGTCCATTAAATCGATACTTTATCCCACAGAAGAGGAAGATGATGGCATCTATGACATCGAAGAAGTACCTGAGGACATCAAAAATCTATCTTCTAAATCTCAGCTGTCTGGACCTTCTGCTCCCTTAGCTTCTACAATAAAGCCAGCCGCTGGTCTGAATGGCAAAAGCAACAAGCAGAGACAAGGATTTAGTAAGTTTTACATTTTTTCAGGTGACATTTGCAATAAATACAAAAACCTGGTCATATGTATTCTCACTTTATCACTGTCTATCGCACTTTAGGGTCTGTCACTGCCTTGCTTGCTAAGGGGGAAATGAAGCACAGGAAAAG
>JAOUQT010000047.1:7685835-7698401 GCA_025769995.1 Xyliphius kryptos
ATACAAATATAACTTGAAATATATCATATGTCACATATATACTGTGTGTATATATATATATATATATATATATATATATATATGTGTGTGTGTGTGTGTGTGTGTATACATGTATCTCTATAAATGGCCCACCCTGTATTCTTTCTGCAGCCATTCTTCTGTATATTTGCTTGTGTGCTTGCGATTATTGTCTCTCGCATGACTCAATTTTGGATGTTTGGCTACAAGGTGCCTAGAACCTGTAGCTGCAAAACAAGCCCAAATTATCACCCATCCACCTCAGTGCCTGACAGTTGGTACAAGGCATTTGTGCTGATACACTGTTTGATTTTGACCACTATTGTCTTATCTGTGTAAATTGTTTCAGAAATAGTATAGTTTGTTCAGATGCATTCTTACTCCGGGCAACCTGAATGATAGACCTCCAATTATTTGTAAATGCCCTATTCATCCATTTAATATTATTGGGCTGCAACTATTGCTTGTTAATGCTGATGTCATTCCACACTCTTGAATAATGCACACTAGGAAACTGCCAAAACGTCTGCTTTTATGGGGAGAGTCACTCTCACTGATTATCAATTAACAGTATGGCATTTGATTAGCAGCACATCAATGCTAGTTCACTTCTTAATTTTCATGAAAGTAGTGAAGGTTTACTTAGATTTTCACAAATGTTTTCTCCCTTTGGCTTCATTTTTGTTAAAGAATGTAGAATGAAATATTGTGTAAAATGTCTTTAATCTCCATTATTGATGTGTTCCTCTTTCTCTGATTGTTACAGAGGAGAAGTTGCTTGCTAGACACCGTGTCATCTCGGACTGAAAATGCTAACTGGAACAGAAAGTTGAAAATTAAACAGGTAACAAACACACTGACTTTGACTCTTTTGCTTGTTTGGAATCAGAAGCATCTACATCACCACAGAGCATTTGTTGGTATCCAGTTACTATGGCAATTTAGATCTAACTGACTTGGCCACATGGTACTCATAAAAAAACTCATCGTGCTGAGAGGAATTATGTAACCATCAGAAGCTGTAATAAATCTCCCCACAATAAAGATAAGAAGGGTTCTGCCTGCTATTTCACGGGCTGAATCATGCACTGTTTAAATAAATCAAGCCATGGTTTTGAAATGGTTGTCACCTGCACTGTAAGGACATTGTCAAGGTGTTGGAAAAGAAAATTGACTACCCAATCAGAGTATGTGTGTGGAGGGGAATTCTTGCTTAAAGCAAGTGGATAAGGAACAAAAACTTGAAGCTACACAATATTCCTCATCAATGCTTTGCCCTCAAGACAGCAATAAAATTCTCTGCAATCGTGAAACTGCTGTCACTGTAATGTATGGTAGGCTTTTAAGCAACGTTATGAGACAGAAACTGTACACATGAATAAACCTGTTCAAGTTGCCTATACTGGTGCAATAATGTCTGCACGTGTAATTCTTTATTTGTGAATGAATACATATGTATTTAGTGATGAATTTTATTATACTCTTCTTCTGGACAGTGATCTAAACCCGAACTAGCTGTACCCATGGTTTCTCATTACATTATGGAACTCAATAATGTGTTGTGGTGGCTGTGGCCTGGTTTTCTGTTGAGTATTATTAAAACAATGCTTAATTACAATTTGGGTCATGCGGCAATGTACAAATAACTTCTTTGTTTTAATCAGGGAACATTGTCTAGCAATCAGGAACACTAAATTTACTCTTCGACCGAAGAATGTTAATGTGTACTTGTGTGAGTGTGACTGCTGATGTGTGGCTTCACACTCTGGATTCTGGATTTCAGGATGCCAAACGGCGAGGCATGAAGCAGCTGCTGGAGAGCTTTGCCGCAGAAGAGGGATTCTCCATGGATGATGACAGCAGTTTCTCTGAAGAGGAGGAGGAGGAGCAAAAAGAAGAGCAACACAAGAATAGCATGCGAGGTGAATAAGCAAACAGGCCTATTTAAAATCACTCACAATCCCTTTTTTTAATAGCCCATACCCGAAAAATAAATACACTCAGCGGCCACTTTATTGGGTACACTAGTTCAATTGCTTTTTAGCACCTGATATCTAATCAGACAATCACATGGTTGTAACTAAATGCATTTAGTCATGTAGAGGTGGTCAAGAAAAATTGCTGAAGTGCAAACCGAGCAAAGTTGACTTAAGTGACTTTTAATGTGGCATGATTGTTAGTGCTAAACGGGCAGGTCTGAGTAAACTGCTGATCTACTAGGATTTTCACACAAAATCCATCTCTAGGGTTTACAGAGAATGGTCAGAAAAAGGTGGTAGCACGGTGGCGCAGTGGATAATGCTGTGGCCTCACAGCAAGAGGATCCCAGGGTCAAAGTGACTCCGTAAATTTCTGTGTGTAGTTTGCAAGGTTTCCCTGTGTTCGTACAGGTTTTCTCCGGGTACTCAAAGACTTTACGCATTTTCTCAGGATTTTCAAAGACATACATGATAGGTTAATTAAAGACTTTGAATTGGCCCCTTACTGTGTGGATGTGTGTTATTCTGTATGTGTCTTATGTGTGCCTAATGATGAATTGGCACTTAGTCTAGGATTGTTTCTGCCCGGCTTCTCCATGACCCTAAAGTAGGATTAAGCAGGTATAGAAAATAAATGTATGAATGAATAGTCTGAAAAAATATTAAGTGAGTGGCAGTTGTGTGGACGAAAATTCCTTGTTGAAGTGAGAGGTCAGTGAGAGGAGAATGTTCAAGTTACAACCAAGGAATGCAGAATAGCATCTCTGTTGAAAATATGCCACAAAAAATTAAGGCAGTTCTGAAGGCAAAAGGGGTTTACCTAATAAAGTGTATGTATGATATACTGTATATTCAGTACCAGATTATCCACCAGTATTTAAATATCACATCTGCAATGTTCGCGCCTCTTTAATGACTGTCATGGCTTTTAATTCCAGTTTTAAATGAGTATATTTGCCTTGGATAATTTCTGTGTTCCGTTTGCTGTACTGTTTTCCGCATCTTCGTGCAGGGTTTCTCCAGGTGCTCCGGTTTACTCCCGTATTCCAAAAGCTAAGTTAATTGGTGTCTCTAAAGTGGCCCTTAGTGTGTGAATGTTTGTGACTATGTGCGTGTGCTCTACTATTGATTGGCCCCATTAATGCTAGGTTAATTGGCGTCTTAGTGTGTGAATGTGTGTGACTGTGTGTGTGCCCTACAATGGACAAAATTGCACCCTATCTAGGGTTGTTCCTGCCATTGTGCTCTGAATTGCCAGGTGAGCACCAGCTTGCCTGTGACCCCTTGTGGATTATGAAGATTGGAAGATTATGAATGAATGTTGTCATGGGTAACATTTCACATATCGTATTAAATTTCAATTATACACCGCCTTCTATAGTGTGTATTATCTATGCAGAGCCATGCTGAGTTAAAAAAAAGCATTAATAATGCTTACTGAAGCAAAAATTGTAATGTAAGATTTAACTGTTACATTTATTCAGACCGTAAATTATATTATATGCTCCTTTATCCAGCTTAGATGGTGTTTGTTGACTCTCATATACAGTATGTTTCTCTCTTTGTGTTGTGTCCAGCTCTGCCTAATACTGTCCTTACTAAAGAAGCACTACGAGATGGACTGAAAGTGTTGATCTCCAAGGAAGATGAGCTGCTATACGCTGCCTATGTGCACACACTGGACTTGCCTGACATGTAAGGCGTATGTTTCTTGAGGTTATTTTAGTCTTATCGAATCAGTATTGTAAGATCATTGCATGAAATGTGGACAGATAAAGAGCAAACTGTGTTATTCTGAATGAAATATGTGCATTAATTAAAACATATACACTTCTTAGAATTCCTATTCAATTCTTATTCTGTCTTCTCTCTTTTCCGTAATCCTCTGTATCACAGTTACAGCATTGTCATTGACGGGGAGAGAGGTAACAGGCCGAGGATTTACTCTTTGGAACAGTTACTTCAGGAAGCGGTAAGTTTTAAACTGTAGTGTTCAGACAAAAGCATCACATGTGCCAAATATAATGCCGTCTTTGCAGAAAAACATACCCACCTAGAGTATATGTGTACTAAAGTAGTTTAAAGCAGAAAATCAGTTTCTAAGTACACATACAAGCGTGTAAATTGTAATGATTGGTATATATGATTAGTTAAATTTAGATTTAATGCATTTGACTATTATGCATTTTATTGCTAATTCTTTTTATCACATTGAACACAATTTTTTTAATCAGCAAAAAAATTCAGACATCTGGTTGCAATAGATGTGGAGATACAGTATGTTTGGAGGTGTGTGTTCTTGCATAGACAATCTAGTGGTTTTTTTTTTCAGGAAGAGTTTAGTTCATGCCTTTGCACGGCACTCGGTATGTTGCTCCAGGTTACAGACGTAATTCAGACCAGCAGTTTTATATGTCCGTCCATATAGTATTACAGGTGCAGAGTGTAGATGACTGTTCCTTGTTAGTTCTGCTCTACCCACACCCCTTTCCCTGGGGTCACTTACAGATGGACTTGTTTTTTTACTGTTTATATTGTTTATTTATCTATTAATATGAACGAACATGTTTAGGGCTGAACGGTGGGTTATGTTTTCATGTGTAGTTGATCTGTGCACCAGTGTAGGGAGGGGGGCTGATTATACGCTATGAACCAACATTGCATTCTTGGCACACATTCATTTGAATTAGATGCATGACTCCTTTCATTCACCCTGCTCCATCACTATTTTGCATAGGGAAAAGAATGTATGTCTTACTGTCTGAGCGAGCTTTTGAGAGGCAAATAAATAATATATGTGAACTCTCCACTCTCAGTCTTTAACTCAGGTTTGTTGATGGTGGAGTGGCTGTTGCTTTATGTCCCAGGGAGCCCTCATTCATTCATATATTCATTTTCTATAATGGCTTAATCATTGTTTAGGGCAACGGGGAAGCCAGCAACTCTGTGCATAAGGGCGGGAACAGCCCTTGACAGGGCGCCAATCCATCATAGGGTGCACACACACACATATTCACACACTAATGGACAATTTAGAAAAAACTATTAATTTATTATGCATGTCTTTGGAATGCGGGAGAAAACCGGAGTACCCAGAGAAAACCCGCACGAGCACAGGGAGAACATGCAAACTCTACACAAAAAATTTTTGAGTTGCCCCATCCAGGGCTCAAACCCTGATTTTCTTGCTGTCCACAGCACTATCCACCTTGTAATTGTTTGTGTGTGCTCTATGATGGATTGTGGCCCTGTCTAGGGTTGTTCCTGCCCCTGTGCCCAGAACTGCTGGGTGGGCACCGGCTGGCTGTGACCCCATGTGGATTAGGCGAAAGATAATGAATGAATATAATTTCTGTAAACCTGCTTTGTGACAATGTTCCAATGGTAAAATCGCTATAGAAATAAAATGTAATTGCATAGATTTCCTTATTCACTATCCTTTCATATTCATGTGCTGGAGTTAAATATCTTATCTTTCATTTGCTTTTCTAACACACACTACCTGCAGATCTGGCCCAGAATAAAATCTCCATTCTGCCCACTCTGTCAGTGGTTTCTCAACACAGCACTCACATTTGTGCCAAGCTTGAAAGTGTTCTTGGTGCCAGGACAGGCTGTATAGTAGGAGGGATGTTGGCAATTTCACAATGAAGTCATTGATTGGGGCTCCTTTATTTAATTGTTCTTAAGCCTATCCATTTCCTGTCTTTTGATATCAAATTTGAAATGATGATTTGTCCTGTGGAACAAAATCACAAAACATGCTCGACTTGCCTATAGGCAGGTTTTAGAAGTCTGTGTTGCAGCTTGCGTGTATTTCAGTGTATTTCAGTTTTACCAAAAGCAGCTGTTCTTTCTATTCCAGACAACTTCTTATCAGTTTTATTTTTTACATGATCGTTGACTGAATACACATTTTATGTATGTTTGACAGGTTTTGGATGTGCAACTAGAGACAGCCGATGTACTTACTGATGGAACAAGAGTTTGTGCATACTGGAGTGAGCGCTCAAGGTGCTTGTATCCTTGATATGTCCGGAGAGGTTCGAGAAGAATTCCGCACAACTTTTCATAATTCTTGCTATAACTTATTTTATTCACTTCCTAAAAGCGGAAAATTGATTATTTCATGCACAGGTGGTCCTGGAGACGAGCAGAAAGAAGGTTCTCTCATGGTGGAGTTTGATGATGGGGATCGTGGCTGGATTTCCCTCCCCAACATTCGTCTTCTTCCACCTGGATACCAGATATATTGTAAGAAGGAATAAGGAATTTAAGGATTAAACAACAGGCAAATAACTGAAATGGAAGAGATATATATTTTGAAAAAATATATAACCTGAATGAATGTTATTTAACTGTGGACTTTAGGTGCTGAGCCATCCCCAGCTCTTCTGGCTTCTCCAACTCGTCGCAGGCGGAAAAGTTCCACTCAAGAGAGGAACACTCAGCAAATTGAGGCTTCTTCCAAATGGCATGGCAAAACCGAGGAAGATAAAACAGGCAAGGCCAAGTCAGGTAACTGATCTTCAAACTCAATTAAATTGTTTAGAATAATGTTAATGAATTAAGGCTTGGTGCATACTCAGGGGCATTTCAGTCACCAGACCAGTGTAATAGAATAAGAAATGGGGCAGAAATTAACCTAGTGTAAAAAACAGTCAAAGAGAGGGTTCTTTTGAAGAACAGGTAAGGTTTGAAGTCTTATGTCATGTCATGCCATAGGCTATCATCACTTTTTGATGGTAGGCTGCACAGATGTACTTCTCGGTATAGGGATAAGCTGACTGAGCATCTCAGTCTCTTGTCAGTTGTTGCAGCCACAGGTAGTTAGTAACCCCAGTTACTAATGCTCTTGGATCTTCTTTAGCAACTAAGATATCCAGTCTTATATTAATGCAGAAAACTCCAAATCAATTCTAATGTGCAGTGTATATTGTGCTCAGTTTAGCCTTGGGTCAGGTGAACTAAAAACAGATCGTCAAAAGCAAAGAGGTAAAAATCTGGGAAGTACTGAAGGCTATGTCAGTATCAAAATATAACAAGGAACTTAATAAAGTATACTTCCCAAAGCAAACATTAAAACTATGTGCTTAAAACAACTATTGGCTGCAGGTGAGCTAAAGGAATCAAGTGTATGTGTGTTTGTGACATCAGTGCTGTTGTGCACTCTGGGGCTTGGGTTTCGAGTTCATTGGTGGCACTGGAATTCCAGGAATGGCACTGAAACCTAATGAAATGGCAGCATAATATATATCTCAGGAACATAGATTCAGGAGTAGATAAGTGGTTTATGGTTGTTAATGTTTAGAAGGTAATTAGTATTATTAACTTGAGTTATTGACCTGAAACTTTTTTGTTTCTAGTCTAGTATTTCTACTCTGATCTACTTTATATTTTCGGTTGATCTTATAAAGATAACGGATAGCTATAAGTTTAACTTTATCATACCCCAGCACAGCTGAAACCTTGAATCTGATGCAATTTTACTGTAACAGCATGGCCCCAAAAGTAGTTCAAGCTGTAACATGAACAAGATTAATATATATGTGCTCTGTATGATACATTTTGGTTTCTAGAGTAACAGCTCATACATAAGCTGTTCCCAAATTTCCTTCGGGATTTATAAAGTGCCTGTCTGTCTGTCTGTCTGTCTGCAACGTCTTATATGACTGATGATCCACATGCATCCAGGACTAATACTAATACTATTTAAAAAAAAATAATTTTTGAACACATTAATATGTATAATCATTGATGTAATGATGTTTATAGTTGAATACTTATACTGTATTCTATTTGATTGTTATCATTATTCTGTTTGCATAAAACTATTTTTTTACTTTTATTTTCGCTCAGGGTTTAAAAAAATATGTAATACCTCATGTTTAGTTAACAAAAGGAATGAGCTTGCACTGTATGAAATGAATGGAAGAGCCCGAGGGCTTGATTATAGCAGAAAGTTTACCGAAATGCCTGAGGACTAACTGAAGCCTGAAATATGTCGGTCCAACTATCTGTACTCAGCAGATCTTATCTGCAAAAGCAAAACAATAGAATAGATCAGGTTAACTTCCATTTGAAGTTCTCAGACATATTAGTTTCACTGTTGTGCCTGTGTTTGTGGAAAAAAACTGTTCATCAAAAGAATTTAGCAAATGTAAATAGGTCACACCATGCTTCATTGACGTTACTCTTTAATAATTTTTTTTGCTTCTTTTTTTTACCTTTACAGGGAGACCAAAGTCGGTCAGTTTATCAACAAAAAGTGGTGTTTCTGAGAATGTACCTGTGAGTGGCCCCTCCCTTCTTACCTGGCCTTCTGTAAGCATGTCTAGAAAGAGACCCTCTCTGGATTTGTTCCAATTCAATGGCCTATTAAGGAAAGCCCCAAAAGAGGAAACAGACACATTCCCCTTGCTTGGTTCCACTATGGGTTCACCAGCTAAAGGGATCTTTAGCACCAGCTTTGAGGTGGATTCTTTCAGCAGCATTGCTAATGGTTTTACTACCTTTGGTAATCACCAACCACCATCTGGGTTACAACTTGGTCAAAAGAACAGCTCAAATGTTCGGGTGAGAAAGACCGGAGACAGGAAAGAATACCTCATCAAACTGGACCATGAAGGAGTAACATCTCCAAAGACAAAAAATGGAAAAGCACTCCTGCTTCTTGGAAATGGGGAGTTTAAATCTAGAGGGGGGAGAATAGAGAAGGGCTCTGGGACCAAAAACATGGGCGAAGTGAACTCTCATATAGACTGCTCCCAATCCATGCTACTGATGAAGAATACCAAAAGAAGTAGTAGCCACCTACTCAAGGGTTCCTCTGACATGCGGAAACATTCTCAGGGTCTAAGGCTTGGTGAATATCCAGATTATGTTTTGAACTGCCACAGTGATTGTGTCAGCTCCTACTCAGACATGGATGAAGATGAAGAGGATGCTAGACGTTCAGTGATGCGCAATCCTGGAAGTTTTCTGTCTCATCTGTCCATCTCTTCGTCATCTTCGGGTTCCTCAAGTTCATCAAGTTCAGGCTCGTTGTCCAGTTCTAGTGCCTGCTCCTCTGATAATGACTCCTCCTACAGCTCAGATGAAGAAGAAGCATCTCAAATTCTCCTGCAGGGATGCCTGTCCTCACATCATACAGTTCTACAACAACAGCAGCAACCTCCTGAAACTACAACTGTCCAAGCACAACACTCTTTTATTACCAAAGCCATGGCTGTGACCAATGCAAAGGTTATGGTCAGCAATGGTACAGGCAAGCATCAAAGGAGAAAGGAGATCACTAGTGATTCTCTGTCTACTGCACAAACCAAAA
The DNA here is from genome assembly GCA_025769995.1 of Xyliphius kryptos. Classification (NCBI taxonomy): domain Eukaryota; kingdom Metazoa; phylum Chordata; class Actinopteri; order Siluriformes; family Aspredinidae; genus Xyliphius; species Xyliphius kryptos. The sequence continues at coordinate 7,695,160 of JAOUQT010000047.1, forward strand.
CATCCAAGGACTGTTCAAAGAAGCAAAAGACAGACAGTCTAACCAACCCATCTGCATTTTTACCAGTACGTCAGCTGTGGCGGTGGTCTGGAAATCCCACTCAGGTATATCTTAAATTAAATTATTTGAACTGATTCAAAGGTGTGTTTTTCAACGTGAAAAATATCCTCCAATATCTAAATTTGTCTTTTTTCTTCAGAGGCGAGGTCTCAAAGGAAAGGCACGGAAACTTTTCTACAAGGCCATTGTCCGAGGTAAAGACATAATCAGAGTGGGTGACTGTGCAGTATTTTTGTCTTCTGGGCGCCCTCACCTTCCTTATATTGGTCGCATTGAGAGCCTGTGGGAGTCTTGGGCTGGCAATATGGTTGTGAAGGTGAAATGGTTTTATCATCCTGAAGAGACCAAACTAGGCAAAAGGCACTGTGACGGCAAGGTACTCACCTAAATTAGTTAAATCGTTTTATATGAGCCAACAACCAAGTTTATTTAATTCTCTTACATTTAAGTTTGTCAAAAGATTTTAACTCCGCTTTCTCTTCTTTTCAGCATGCGCTATATCAGTCGTGCCATGAAGATGAAAACGATGTCCAAACCATCTCCCATAAATGTCAAGTGGTTAGCCGAGCTGAATATGAGCATCTCAGTCATCTGAGAAAGCCCAACAACTGCAGTCACAACCTCTACTACCTGGCTGGAACATATGACCCAACTACTGGCCAGCTTGTCACAGCTGAAGGAGTGTCAATAATCTGCTAACGTTCTGTAATATGGATGTACTACTGAAGAAAAGTTTGCTCCATGCAGGAGATACCTAAAGGGCTGACAATCGATTTTAGTCTGTTCGGAAAGGTCCCAGATCAAAGCCCCTTAATTGGATACTAAACTGAATGGAATAAAGAAGTGGAGATGAGCTTTCTAGCTCATCTGTCTTTGGTGTATAAAATCTGAGGTTGACACTTTAACAACCTCAACAGCCGAGGACAGATGTTTGCGTTCTCAGTGAAAATAATAAGACACTGGACCTATTCTAAGCAGGATTTCATTAATTTATAATATCTGTTCTGAGGTAATTCTTTCACTTTATCTCTTCTGGAAGCCCTGAACCGAGATGGGTTCACTTTGGACCGATCGTTCTTATCAGAACAACTTCATCAGGACTTTTTTTACATAGTTGGACCAAAACAATGGCATTTTGCATATATGTGTACAGAGTATAGCCACACAACTGGGCGTCACACTGATGACTTAAAACTCTTCAGGGAATTGCAACTGAAGAGTGCCACTTTCTATAAAAGTGTCACATTAGTGCCACACTAATGACGCCTCGTGGGTGTCCAGTGTTTTACCAGGAGTCGTTTTTAATGCCCAGTCAACTGAAATAAAAACAATTTTAAGTTATATTTCTTTATTATGTTTTCTTTAAAACTATTTTTTAATCAAGCCATACACTTCAGTACCTCTTATTTACTGTACCTTTTATTCAGGTGTATAGTTGTACAATTGTTTAATGTGTGTAAATATAATGAATGTATATAAAAGGTATTACTGTAAATATAATATAAAGGCAGAGTGAACTATATTCCTCTTTATTGTGCTTGATTGTGTTATTTTTCTAATGAAAAAACTGTTAGGTTTGATAGGGTGTTTTTGTCCTTTGGAGAGATGTGTGATCCACGAGTCTCCACCTTGGCACTGTACATGTAATCTTGTTTTTGGAACAAGTCATGATAAGTTTGTATATACAGTATACTGTGTAAGTGTGGCTGGACAGTCTAATGCAGAAGAGGCCACCTGTGTCCAGATAATTGTTATCTTTTCCACATCTGTTTTTGGTTTTTCATTTAAAGCCTCATCACAGAGTTCATTTGTGTATTGCTTTGCCCTCTGTGTGGGTTATGAGTAGAACAAATGCAACAAAAGCCTTTGTGGCACCTTTGCACTTCCGACATGCAAGATAATGTGTTGCCAATGCATCCATGTTTTGCCAGATCCAAACTGTGTGTCAGTGAAAAGTTATTGTACTAGTAGATGGCTAATAAATCTGGCCTCACAAGCAGAAACCAAAGCACCTCTAAGGGTTATTTAACAGATTGCAATAAATGAACGGTCATTTGTAAATAAATTATAAACTATGGGAGCCCTGCAATTTCATTGGCTAGAGGATTTTAGATAAATTGAAAGTTCACACTCTATGGTGCGGTTACTCTTTTGTTTGCTTTAATATGACTGAAACAGACTTTTGTTTTTAAAATATCTTAGTGATGTTGCTAGCAGGGTTTTAATGTTGGCAACTGGTTGGGTGTTGCAGCACACCAGCAGGCACTTCAGGCACTGGAAGGCTTCTGCAGGCCTGTGTCACATGATCATGAAGGACAATCAGAACCTGTTTGAGGGGGTTTAAAATGGATCAAATCTCAATGTTGCCTCTCGTCACTTTCTATTCCTGCTTTGCCAAAAATTACATTTATTTCTTTTATTCATTGTCTGTGTCATTTATTTTTGCCTGATATGCAAGCCTGTGAAAACTGTTCATTGTGCAACTGAGGAAGAGACAAATATGCCTTCCAGAGTTTTCAAACTAGCTTTTTAACATCTTTGATTCTGTTACAATGCAGAAGCGAAAGCTTTAAAAAATCGTGTGAAAATTCGTTTAATGTCAATTTTTGGGTTTATAATATAAGAAAGCAAGTTATTGTCATAGATAAACACTGGATTCATTGCAGAATTTCAAGTCACTGGCATCAGCAGTGTGGCAGAAAGTTTCTCAAGCCTCAGAAAAAACAGTGGAATCATTGTGAAACCTGACTATGAGACCCACTGAGTATGATGATGATGATAATGATGATTATTATTATTATTATTGTTATTATTACTATTATTAATATTTGTTTTTTTTGTTCATATACTTTTTGACATTGTGGGGCATATAACATTGTGGGGATATTTGCATTGTTAAGGCAATTTATTTATCTTAATTTTAATGCATTTGTGTTGCCTTTAATTAAAAGTTGTCAGAATTAATACCTTGTTTGTGTTTGTTGTGTTTCAGTTCATTGTAGCCAGTAGTTCCTATTTCATTGATCATATGAATCCCTAATAAAATGAAACTGACACCTTTCATGCAAAAAGCATGAAACATTATTTCATTTACAACATCTGATGAAGGTACAGGGGTTAGACAATGAAACTGAAACACCTGGTTTTAGACCACAATAATTTATTAGTATGGTGTAGGGCCT
>JAOUQT010000047.1:7726432-7740756 GCA_025769995.1 Xyliphius kryptos
TAAATAAATGTTGATTGATTGAACATGCAGACTCCACACAGAAACTTCCAGTTTCACCCCACCCGGGGCTCGAACCCGGATTTTCTTGCTGTGAGACTGTGCCACATTCTTTACATACGTTTTGTAAAAATGTTGTTATTACGATTACTATTATTATGATGATTTTTTGAGCCTGATATTTTGGTTGGCTCTAGGGACTTGGTGCCCTACAGTACACGATCCCCTTGGCTGGACCACCGATGCTGCAAGTACTTTTTTAGACGTTCTATAACAGTTCCCTACAGTGCATGTTCCACATGGGTGGATCACCCATGCTGCAAGCACTAATCTTTCTTAGCCGTTCTTCAACAGTTGACCACCAGGTGCAGTGTCAGAACAAGTCGACCTTCCTCTAATGATCCGGTTAAGATGTAATTATAACACCAACTGTCCATGCTGCCTCTTGTTTCCCCCCATGCTGAAGCTTTGTTTTGTTCGCTGTTGATGACTGGACTGCATATTCTCAAAATGGTGCAAACTCCTCAATGCTTTTGAGATTCATGATAAAGCAAACTATTGCACCATTGCACCTGTATGCAGATGGATGTGTGTGATGTGGGCTGCCTGATCTGATAGTTTATCTGTCTTTTAAGAATAATCACTGGAGCAGTTAAGGTTCTTACTTTGGTGGAGAAGGAACCAGCTAATATTTAAAAACAGGACCAGCATCAGTCAGGTAACTTTCTATCATCAGGCCTGGTGGTCTAAATCCCAACCAGCATGCCTTGTACACATGAACATGTAAACATACTAGCACATAAAACATAAGGACAAGCTTTCAAAGACAAGTTATCTATATGCAGACATAATATAAAACTTTACTGATGGGCACACTGAATGTCATGGGTGTTAATTCAGTCATGTGATCGTATAATTTGCAAATTGATAATAGCAACTTTTTGGATAAACGCCCACTTGAGTTACAGTTCTATTCAAAAATTACAGACATGGTGCGCTGTTAATTCTTCAAGTACTGAGCAGGTAAGAAAGACATGTGACCTGGCACCAGCGCTCCCGTAATACAGAAGCTTTCATAAAGAGTGAGCGTGATTAATTCTACAATTTAGACTGGATGTAATCCAAGCATACAGGTGAGCAGTTAATGAAGAATAACCTTGCTCAAGGGCCCATCGATGACTCTCTGGCTTTGGATCAAAAGCTCAAAGCCATAATCACGGATGTGAATGCATAGAGTGTCATTTGTCAGGGATATCCAAGAACTGGTACTGAAGTAAATGACCTTATATACTCATCCTTTATTTAATATGCTTCCTCTCCTTTCTTGTTTCAGCCAAATCCATCAGTGCAATAACGAACATTTCAGTTACTGTTCCACTGCCATGATTTGTATACACTTATGACAGAATGTTATTATTCCCAGTAAAATAAGCAACGATGCTGATTAATTCTGCACATATGCAAAAGCCCACAAGCAGCTTATCTCTTTGTTAAGTTGAATACCACGGGAGCATGACTATTGAAAACAGAGAAGAAGAAAAGGGGCTTTCACATTGCTCTTACTTCAGCAGAGGCAGTTTAGCCTAGAGCAGAAAGATGATATGCACATGAGACCATAAAAGGTCTGCATCTGCTCTTTCTGTGTGAACTGTGTTGGGCACATAGTGACAGATTTGCATGAGGTATTGCATTCCTAAAAATTGGAACGTTTTATTTTGTAGCATGTTTAGAAAGCCATGGTCCAGGCTTCTGAGACTTGTAAGCTCATACATGTTTTAAATGAAATATACCCTTATTTAACAATTGCACTGAAACATCATGAGGAGAGACTCACTTATGCGTGACACGTTCTACCGCAACTACATCAAGCACACCAACTGCTTAGTCATCTTCATCCAGGGTGAGCTTTTCTGTGGTTTTTCACAGCCTGAAGCATCACTGTATAATTAAAAACAGGGCCAAATAATCTGAGGAATGACTCTGTTGAAAGGCTAATTGATCTCACACACAAACAGAATTATGTTAAAAGCTTTTGGTGTTTATCTGGTGGTCTATTATCGCCAAGGCTGAGTTGGAGTCGGGCAATCCTGCCCTTCCAGGGGCGGGAGGGAATAATGTTCAAGGTCTGTGAAAGAAAAACATTGTGAGAGAGAAGGAAAGAGAGAATATCATATTAGATATAATGTTCAAAAGAGTCAACAACTGTCTTACTGCATTCTTAACACCTTCCTCGTTGTTGTTCTGCAGTTGCTGGACATTTCAGTGTTGCTTGTTTTGCTCGTCATGAAATTAACTCTCCATTGTGGGTATTTTAAACACAACCATGCACATTGTTAACAGGACTGGCTGTGGTATAACTGCTCCATTACTGCTCTGTACAAGATGATCACAATCATTTGTGCCTCTGAGACCCAAACCCAACCCTGGAGCAAATTCAAACAGCCAAATATGCCAAACATCTTCTGTGACCATGCAGTTAATTGGCAAGAGAGGGAGGTGAATAGGGAAGACCCTGTAAAAGCGGTAAATGGCAGTTGCAAATCAGCATCCGTAACATCAGGAACAGCAAGACAGACAAATGCAATATCTTTTTACCCATTTGTGAGGGCACTTTACACAATTTTACTGCTGTGTGTTCTGCTGTAAAACTAGATATATACAAGATAGAACCTAGTAGCGCAATGAAGTATCATGGTGGGTGTAAATCAGCAGAGCACTTCATGCTTCTCTCATAATTGTGGAAATGCAATTAAAGAACCGTAGTTATCTTGTTGCCTTATCCATTCATCATTTATATACACCATGCAGTTTTATAAGAAAAGGGATCCATTAAAGAAGGCAGCCTTGACTGTGCCCACTATCATCCCAGAATAGTGCCAGGTCTCTCCAGCAACTAGAACCTGTTATTGGATACCTGGTATTAGCCATGTCCATGCGGATTAGCAAATTGCCCTTATTCTTGAATGTAAGTGTGTGTGCGTGCGCGAGTGCACACCTTACCCTACATTGGACTAGTGACCCAGCCAAAATGTGTTCCTGATTTGCAACTACCAGTCTCAGGACTGGCTCCAACCCCACGGTGACCCTGTTAAAAGTAAGTCTGGCCTAATAAATACTAATGAATACAGGTCAGATGAATTTCACAATAGAGTTGTGATTGCTCACAGGCACAGATTTCTGATAAAGAGCGAGAACCGTTAGGCATATACTATAAATGCTGTGTATCCATGATATAGGATTTGTGTATGGTAAAGATTTCCAGCAATGTGACATCTATACAATATTTTTTGTGCTGCTAGGGGTGAGAGTTTAGATATTGTAGTTCATTGTAGTTTGTAGTTTACAAATCATTGTAGTTGTCATGAGGAAATAGAATGTTCCAGAATGTGACGTGGACCTGATCTTGTTTTCTTGAGGAACAAATTCTATTTGCTTTTATTATATTAGATTTACAAAGTCATATACAATTAGTGATCCGAATAGCACTGCAGTTTTCTATGTATTTCTAATATTCATACACTTGTGCTACTCTTTTACTCTATACCATTCAGTTCTACAAAGTTAGCCAGGATAAAATAAAGTGTCATACATAGTGCATAATAAGCCAACAACAGTGAAAATTAAGATCAAACAAAAATAAAAAATAGTGGCTCTGTTGCCATGGCATTAAAAACAAGTGACATTTACAGACCTGTATTTAATCACCAGCTAACACTGTTTGCCAGGTACCCCATTACACCTTGTAATAAATCTTTTATAGCATGCAGTGTGTGTGTGTGTGTGTGTGTATAAAACTAAATAAAAATGTTATATTGTTGAATGTACACAGACACTGAATAAATACATGTAAGCAAATGAAAGTAAGACAAGGATCTATTTATACAAGGATTACGAAGTGTCTTAAAGGCTTGTGCAATGAAGTATAATTGTGGTGAATATCACAAGATACACTGAAATAAGATTAAATGCTGTAAAGCACCAGCATGTGATCAACTGGTCTGCCTCATTACACTGACACAAACTTTTACAAATGAGAGGTCTCAGGCAAGTGCAGGCATACCTCACATACTAGCATTTCACAGAAAGTCTTTCACCTATAACGTCTAATTTATCATCTCAGACAATGTCTGTTTTCGAGCCATTCGTTTAGTTTTGGAGAGATTTTCTAAACATGCAAAATATACTGAATTATACGTTTTAAAAAGCGCATCATTTTGTTGTCACCATATACTATATCTTCTTCATTGTCCGACTAATTCTCTGTGGTCCATTCCTGCAATACGCCCCTGGCTAAAACAGACATAAATGGAACGTTGCTGCCAGGTGAAGCTTAGACCTCTGGGTGCATGGATATATTGTATATCTACTGCATACTGGACATGTTGAGGTACATAGGGAAACTGAGAGCAGGGCAAGCTTGTGATTTCGGCGTGCTGTTGAGTGCATGCTTGTCTTGTCATTATCTCAAGCTGCTGTAGTGGAACAAGCCAACACTACATGTAGGAGTAAGCATAAAATGAACTGTGCCTTCTTCGAGCGGCATGTAATCTACTGCTTTACAGTGATGTGTAACTGTGCTTAACCTGCTCACAATCCCGTTCTGAGAATATCTTATTGTTGGGGGAAAAGGGGAAAGGCAGATGAGATTCCTCAACCCACACTCACTCTGCTTGCTTTTCTGAGGAGCCTTGACTTTGATACATTATCAACTACAGGAGAATGATTCTCCACATATCAGCTTACAGTCATGCCGATGGAAGTTGAGCCAAATTCTAAGCAAGTCAGCTCTTGCAATACGTGTCATAAAGGGACATCAATCACATCTAGGGGATGGTGAAGGATTCTGGCTCTCTTGTTATTATTTCCATTGTTGGGTAATACCTGTTTTTCATGTTCTGATGACCGTTTCCCTCATTCAGAGCAAAAGCCGTGACTTCTTGCCATCTGGGTAAGAAAGTTTCATTGTTTCTTCTGGAAAACAAGCGCTCTAATTATAGCAGTTGGTCCTATGTTGTAATTTTAAACTCAACTCTGATCTACATTACTTATAATGTCATTTCTTCGCAAAGCATTTTGAGGTAGCATATTAAGGGTGTTAAAATGTATAAGGCAAAAGGAGAAGTTAGAGGAAGATTGAGCATTTTAGGTAGTAAGCTGATCAGAAAAAATAATTATGGGGTACTTTCAGACCAACCTGGGTGATAAATGATGACAATGTGCAGCTTTCATTATCAGTGACCCCCGTTCAATCAATGCTGTAGGAAAAGCGCCGCAGACGAGAGAATAAGCCTTATGAGACAAAGTGGGGTCTCATCATCACTCAAGCTCCACAGCTCCTCCCTGACAATCCCAATAATGACCTTTCTGTGGCACACAAAATGTCTTGGACCTTTAATGACTTTGTACATCCCTGAGTGTCCCATGCAAACACACTAACCTAGGGTCATTGGTGAGATGTGTGCAAATTTGGACCTCTGTACATAGGACACAATGGAACCATCAAACATGTAGTTAAAGCAGGTTCCATAGCAACACTTTGCAATGACTATCCAGTGACTGATTGTCTGAACGGTCTGGGGCTGACCTTGTTGATATTTTCTACTGAGAGAGGAGTATCATTCAAACCTTCATAATCCTGCCAGATTGATCAATGGTACAACCAACCCTTTATATATCACACATTCGATATTGTGGAATTCTAAACAGTGTTCCATAGGATTGTCTCACTGTCCCAGAACAACCAGACTTCAACTTTAATTTATTTTTGCACAGCTGGCACACCTATACTCATGAAGAAAGTTGGAAATGTTACGGATATAAATTGCTAGTATTTGGACATTGCCAGTGAATTGCAACAAATCTAAACACAAATTTTCTAATTTTACAAGTTTCTCAAGCACTCAGGTTGCAAATACATATAAAGGGATTTCCCTGAGTGCTGCTGCTTGCTTTGTAAATGGCCTCTTCTGATGGGAGCTTGCATCGTGCAGACTGGCCAAATCTGCTAGGAACATCCAGTGGAATTGGACAAACTCACCCACTAGACCCACAGTCACAATTTCTTTTACATATTGTTTCATCTCTTAGAACCCATATAAGGATTGGAATCCCTTCCAAGTCCGGTTCCTCTCAGGGTTTCTTGCTCTTATGATCTGATGGAGGTTTTCATTGCCAATGATGCCATCTGGCTTGCTCTTCAGGGATAAAATTACTTATATAAACTTCATTATATCCTGTATTTAATTTCTGTGAAGCTGATATTCAAGGTGTGTCGAACAGCAGGAGAAATGGATGAATGTTAAAGGAGGAGTGGATGCACAGTCCATCTCATTTGTTTTCACCAGCCTCAGAAATGTGGCCAATTAAAACAGATTGTGTGAACATTTACATTGTGATGGTAAAATTCTAAATGTGTTGCTTGCTGGTGGCAGAACCTGTGCTACCACACATCATTGTCATTCAAGGCTAGAATACAGGCATGCCCAAACGAGATTGTATCCTCACACTGAGGATATCACAACAAAGAGAGGATATGTGAGGTTTGGGGCTTGGTGGGCAGGTTGATAGATAAAGAGGTGCACCTCCCTCTGCAGCAGGTATCATCATTCAGTATGGCAGCTATTGTGTGAGTGTTATAAGGCTACCTGCTGAGGATTATTAGTGTTAGCACACCTGTTGTGTTCTCATGGTCAACCTTAAATGAATAAATGAACAAAAACATTCATTTGGAATGAACATTAAAACAAAATAAGATCACAATATGTTACCCTCGAAAAACAAATGTCTCAGAGAATTCAGAATAAAATCAAGTTGAACGGTTGCTAAGACTGTATCAAACTATTAAACAGCACAGACTCGCCTAGGGAAAGTGTCTAAGGAGGAAAAAAGGAATAGAAAGATAGAGCTTTTCCAACCCCTCTTAATCTTTCAGCAGAGCTGTGAAACAGATGCTGGGAGAAGCATTAACAAAAGAGAGCCGAGCACTTCTAACCGCAAGCCCCTTTGCTTGGCAAGTCCTGAAGGTAATAATGGTTAGCAACCTGAAAAATGTTCTTATCTGAAAAAAGCTCCAGACAGTAATAAATGAAATAATTGTACTAAACACATTAATCCATGTCAGTGGGCCCCGGGGGAGGGTCTGTGTGAGCGTTAGAGGTAGTGAATGGCACTAACCTGCCAACAAAAAGCGTCTTTCTCTCTCTCTCTCTCTTCTTTCTCTCTCTCTCTTTCTCTCTCTCTCTTTGACTCACTCACACACACACATACATGCTCGTGCTACCCCACACACACCCACTCACTCGCTCTCCTTTGCAAACTGTGTATTTTTTTGCCCTGCCTTTCGGGAGGGACAGCTCGTTATTAATCTTGCTAGCTTGCTTAGCTTCAGGCATCACAGCAGGGCAGCATCTGGGAGAGAAAGAAAGAGAAAGCGCAAGAGTGAGCGAGGGGTCTAGTTTTGCGTATCTGAGTCGCGCCATGGATAATGCCTCCGCAATTCCTGCATGCATTTAATGCACACTGCAAGAGAGAAAGCATGTGTGCACTTGTGAAGAGACATGTTTGGGTAGAAAATACAAGTGAAATAAAGAGAGATGAAAAGACTAATAAATTCCCCCTATTAACACATTAACTCATTTACTGCTCCCATAAACACAAGGTGCACCTCCGTTGGTCAGGCATTAATAACAGATGAAGCAGTGAATGGGGGAAAAAATCACAATGACAACCACAAAGGTAATCATCGGTAGGGGCCTCTTGAACACACAAACATGCTGTGTGTGCATAAAAGCATGTGTACACTGGTTCCCTCAGACATTGAAATTACACAAATGTAAACTTAACGTGAACAATTTGTGTGCAGCTACACAAACTTTACTTTTCATTTAAGCAGACTGTTTCTTTTCTACATAATGGTGGGCAAAAGGGTAAATATTTGATCACAATACATAAATAAATCCTCATACAGGATCATGTGGCCTCTATATGTACAATAAAAAGAGTAATAATGTATTAAATTTTGACAATGTGTGATTTTATAATAACTGTTTCAGTTAGATATCATGGAAAATAAGTAAAAGTGTGGGTTTCTTATGTTACACTATTGTTAAACATGTAGTTTCATTAATGTTTGTTATTTTTATCTGGACAAATTGTAGAAAGTGCAGTCAAAATACTAAATTAGATTAACAGTTTTATTAAAGGAACTATTTGTTTTTAAGCAATCAGCATGATATTTACGGTGTTTAAGGGTGATGTCTTGCCTTATTTGTCGCACCTAACACAATTCCAAACTTTTTGCTGTTGATTTCAGAGCTTTGTGCATGGTCAGACCAAATGTTTTGAGGTTACCTGTTTGTCTTTTGTTTGACATTCCATTTTTTTCCTGAACTGCAGGTTTTGAAAACACACATCTTACCACACACTTATTAAACTAATGGAAGTGAGAGTTTAACTAAAGAATTGTAGACAATATTCCCCTAAAGTATTATATATTACATTTACATTTAATCATTTAGCAGACACTTTTATCCAAAGTAGCTTACGAATGAAAAAAAGTCAGTAGTTAAGGAAAAATCAGCTACAATAAGAGCATGATTCAACCTAATCATTATCCAAACTGGCTTCTATATTTTTTTTTCATAGCAGGTGTTTGTAGAAGAGGTGTGTGTTGAGATGTTTCTTAAAAGTGTTAAGTACTCAGCGTTACGAACAGTGTTGGGAAGATCGTTCCACTATTTAGCAGTGGTAAACAATATAAAATGAGAATTAGCAGCCCGGTGAGGTTGAATCACCAGGCATCATTCATCACTATTCATTCTGTCATCAAATGTTTGTTCACGTTCTGTCTCAGGAAAGCTAAAGTCCAGTACAACAGGAGCTGTGATTTGCTGGACTTTTTTCAAAATGAAATGCCATTTTTTATAAATTTCATATTTTAAACATAGATTTTTCAGATGACTGATATAAATGACTTTTGAATCAGCTTTATTTCAACTAAGGCAAAGTTTCAAAGGGTATCAAAGAAGAGACTTTCTAATAAATATTACAGAGTAAAACAATCATCGCAGAAAGATTCATAAATGAGATTGTTGTATAATAGTAATATTAATAATAATAACACATTAGATTAGGAATGCACTTTTCATTTCTCAAAAATCTAAAAAAGTGCACAAAGTTTAAAAAGTCAGATCTAAACGAGTTAACAATCAAATAATAAAATTTGAAAATTTATTGTCCAATGTCCTCCTAAAAAGATGAGTCTGAGTCCCTTTTTAAAACAATCAGTTGTTGGTCAGGCAAGGCATTCAAAAAGACTTGAGCTGCAGAACAAAATGCACGATCACCCATGGTGCTACGTTTTGTTCTGGCTGGGAGAAGACAGTGGAAATGCACATATATCTATACAGTGGCTTGCAAAAGTATTCATATCCCTTGACCTTTTTCATATTTTGTCACATAACAACCACAAACTATAAATATATTTCATTGGAATTTAAAGTGAAAGACCAGCACAACGTGATGTACAATTGTGAAGTGGAAAGAAAAGTATACATGATTCAAAACATTTTTTACAAGTAAAAAAAAATGAACAGTGTAGTGTGCAAAAGTAATCAGCCCCTCTGAGTCAATACTTTGTGAAACCACCTTTTGCTGCAATTACAGCTGCAGGTCTTTTAGGATATGTCTCAATAAGCTTTGCCCATTTAGTGACTGAAATTTTTGCCTATTCTTTGCACAACAGCTCAGGGTCAGTCAGATTAGATGAACAGCAGTTTTCAGATCTTGCCACAAATTCTCTAGTTAGTTTACGTATGGACTTTGTCTGGGCTATTCTAACACATGAATATGTTTTGTTTTAAACAACTTCATTGTAGCCCTGGCTTTATGTTTAGGCTCATTGTCCTTCTGGAAGGTGAAGCTCCACCCAAGTCTCAAGTCTTTTGCAGATTCCAACAGGTTTGATTGTCCCTGCTAAGAAGAAGCAGTCCCTGAGCGTGATGCTGCCACCACCAGTGGCTGTACTGAGATTAGATAACACACAGGTGGACTCTTTTTAGTCATTAGCAGTCATCAGGCAACTTCTGAATGCAATTGGTTGTACTGAATTATTTTTGCACACCACACTTTACAGTTTTTTTTTTCCATTTAACAATTGTATACCACTTTTTTCTTCTTCTGTCACATTAAATTCCAATGATATATATTTATGTTTGTAGTTGTAATGTGAATTTGAAGAAGTTCAAGTGGTATGAATACTTACGCCTTATATTATAGATATTTGCCGAGTGTATTATTTGCAAGTGGAAGTGAGCTTTGGGTTAAAGTCAAGATCTGATGTGTCCAGAACTTGGAGCCCAAACGCTTGCTTGGGATCTCAAGCTACTGCAGTAGGGTTATTTGTGTGCAGGGCATGAGCCGGCTGAATTCAGTGAACTCAGCCCTGTGTGGATAGATGGCATACTGATCAATATTTACAATAACATCCCAAATTGTAAGTTAGTGGTAGTGAAGTCTGGACACGCACTGCCTGTCCGACAGGGCGAGACTTTTATGATTGGCTTTGAAGGGCGTGTTTTTGGAGACGAGCGTAATTACGGATGCGCAACAACGCGCGTATGAAGACCGTTCAAATCTGCAGTCATGTCAAATCTTGGTGTGGGAGGATGCTGTGTAAGTGGACAAGAGCAAAAGAGAGAGAGAGAGGGAGGTGGAAGAATAAAATGAAATAAAACATGAAATACCACACGCACGATGCTGCAAGACACGTGCAAAAGGCGAAAAGAAATATCATATCAAATAATCATGTTTTTTTTAAGAAATCATATTAAGGTTGTTAAGAGGTGCGGCACTAAATGTCAGAGCCGTGTTAGTTTCACGTGCCGCCTCGTAGATGCGAACCAACGAGCCGTCTGCACTCTCTCTCTACTCTCTGTGTGTCTCCCCTCTCTCGCTCTTTCTTTGGGAGGGGGTATTTCCGTCCAGGGAGGACAAGGCAGGGGGCGGGCACGAGTCCGAAACCCTTAGCCAATCAGAGTAGGTAAGGTGGGGCTAATTGATGTCTTTATAGCCAATGGAAAGCTAACTTCACTTTTAGGGCCCACGTGGGGCTGAAATAGTGTACGTATGAATGGACATGCATTGAGTCAACTCGAGCCAATCGTGAAGGAACGAAGTGTTAATCTCGACAGAGATTGGTTGGCAATTTCCTGCGGTTCTCTATTCATCTGGACGTGTTTGATGCTTAACCCATTCCTTCCTCACGTTTGATTTCGAATATTTTCTCCGATTTGGTTCTACTATAAACATTGTATTTTTAAGAATGTTTCAGAACTTATAATAGTTATTTACAGCAAAGCATTGTATTAGGGTGGTTTTTGATATAAAATAAAATAAAATAAAAATCTTTAGAATAACCTATCCTTTATTTACAATGCTTACAATTATGACTGTTTATTCAGACACTGTGTGAAGACTAAAATCTGTATTTAAAAAATCGCTTAAAAATCATAAAATAAGAAGTAGTTCAATGTAATTAAATAAAAAAAATTGGAATTTGGGATGCTATTTGTGATTTAAAACTAAATATCATTTAATTATAGAACTGTGCAAATTTGTTGAAATATTTTAATTACTTGATATTATGAAAATATAGTATTTTTTAATGTTAATCTACGTGCAGGTACATGTATAAAATTTCACAGATCAGGGCTGTGTATGTGTTCAGGCCTACGTAAGTTTTTTTGTTTATGCTATTTTTGGGGGGGGTGTCACGGATAATCTAGGTTCAATGATAAGTTCATACATTACTGTTTTGTGGTTTGTATTACACAGCTAATCGTCACAAATTCTAATTGTATTGTAAATTTAGTTTTATTATTAATTATATCGTTAAAATTAAAAGGGCCAGTTCTTTCCATCGTTGCCTTTTTTCCATCTGTGAATCTCATTTTGAGTCGGAAAGTCCTTTAAAACTATTTAAAAAATACCCTCTGTATGGTACAACTGATCTAGCAAGAATGACTGTGTTTGTGTTTCAACATGAATAGCAATAGTGCCACCTTTAGGTCAGCCAGCGGCTTATGAGTGATGGCGAGTGCTCCTGCCATTTACCCTCTATGAATAATACAGAAGAACGCCAATTTCTCCTGCTGGTGTGGATGAGGAGGCCATGGAGAACTGTTTGGCTACTTCTGCAACTTCCACCCTTGGACTACGTTAGAAAAATGTCATCATGATGCATGCATGCATATTGTGTTGAACTTTGTACATCCTTATGTTTAAGTACATAAATATTAGTGCACCTGTGAAGAAGAACAGTGAACTGTAAACAACAAACATTTTAACTGTTTACATACACCTTCCATCAAAAAGCAGTAAACCAAATGTCTGAATCACAGTTTTGAGTCGGCATCCTGGTCACAAGTGTTTCACATGTATTCAGCGCAGAATTAAAACATGCTACAGTTATATTCAGCGATAATGGTAGATATTATGGGTACCATTCTGATGAAGAAAATAAACAGATTCAAAATCATTACCAAGTAGAAAATGGACACCAGACAAAGTAACTGAGTCTGATTTCTAAAGACAGACATCAGTAAAGGCAGGGTCATGGGAAGGAGAAGGGGGCAAAAAAGGATGGGGTAAGGAAAGGGCAAGTGGGAGGATGGGGAAATGAAATAGAGATTGCTAGACATTGAAGAGAAAAGATCATAGGTGAAGGTGGATTCAAAAGACATGGAAATGAAACTGATAATGAAGAGATAAAATGATGGAGTGAAAGCCATGGAGATGTAGTTTGAAAGAGGTGTACATAAGTTGGTGGTATTGGAGATGATGCTTGCTTCCAACAGTGCCGAGGGAAGCACAGCATAGCAGTTAATAGGGTAGAAAAAGCTGGAGGCTGTTAACTCTCAAAAATGTTCATTTTTATACTCCCCTTTTTCTCTATCTTTATTCTATTCACTTCTTCACCTCTTCCTCTCTCTCTCCCTCTCTTTCTCTCTCTGTAACAGTCACACTCCTCCCTGGGCTGCATGGTAATGATAGCTATTTGAGTGTCATCAGAGGAGCAGGGTAATGGGCTCTAAAGCACCATTTCACAGTGAACCTGGCAGGGCTGGCCTCCCAAAAACATCTGCTCGCCTATCAACGTTGCAGCCACACCACAAATACATACACATCACATCACATGACCACTCCGCCACATACTGGATCAGATCAGGTCTAGGTAATGGGCCATGAAAATGCACTTGGTGAGGAACATCAACAAATAGAACAATGCTAATAATAATTTGGTCAAAGTATTCAGTCGTTTCTCCTTTGAAAAAAAGAATCAGAAAGATAGCCAATTCCAAAATACTCAAGTTCCTAATTGTAAACACAACACCCTTGGGGTTTAGATTAGGTTGTTAGCAAGGACTGGCTGGACAATATATCTTATAAGTCAATATGTTTGAATCCACATGCAGAACCATCATAAAAGATCCCAAAATTTTAAAGTAATTCTGTAAAGTACAAGTCTGTTCATTCATTATCTTCCTGATAATCCTCTACCAGGGTCGCTGTGGGGTTCCCCAAACCCATCAAGGGGTCAGGAGAGGGAACCAATCTATCGCTGGGCACACACTCACATAGCCACCCCAACAAACTCACACTAAATGGGTCAAGTTAGAACATTCAATTTACCTTGAATGCATGTTTTTTGGACAGTGGGAAGAGACCCCAGGAGAACATGATAATACCACTAAGATCGGAATTCGAACATAATTCCCGAAACCACTTAAAATTGCTATACAGTCCCCAATTAACTAACTAAAAATAAAAAAATAGGTAATATTAAGTAAAAAATTCTTTACCTACAATTTAAAGGATTTTCCATGTTCAAGATGTGATCATTAATTTAATCAGAGCGGTTTTGGTGCAACCGTTTATATTAAATAGATTAAACCATTAAATCCAAATAGTTCAAATAAGCAAATGCACGCTGAAATATGACTTTAGCCGACTAAATTCAAAAATATAATTCAAAACACAATTATATATTTTAAATTATAAATGAAAACACAACAAAATGCACAAATTTTACACTACACCGACTATACTTTTTATAACGCTAACTAATTATAGGAATCGTGAAATGTTAATTAAATTCTAGACCAAAGGATTGGACGTATATACGAGAACAATACTCATTCAGACATTTCGTAGCTCTACTGACATCTAGTGGATTTATTTAGTTCCTACATGCAGTGATAAAGTGATTCATTTTGCCTACTGTGCTTACACACAGAGGAATTTGTCCTCCACATTTAACCCATCCGTGC
>JAOUQT010000047.1:7757525-7768204 GCA_025769995.1 Xyliphius kryptos
GGCAAAGTGGAAAACTGTTATGTGTTCATGAAAATCAGAGATGCTGTGTCATTCAGACCAAAGAGAAGACAGATGACCCAAGTTGTTATCAGCGCTTAGTACAGAAGCCTGCCTTGCATCTCTGATGGTATGGGTATTGCATTAGTGCGTGTGGCATGGATAGCTTACACATCTGGAAGGACACCATCAATGCTGAAAGGTACAGCTAGGTTCTAGAGCAACATATGCTCCCATCCAGACTACGTCTTGGGTTTCCTCCAGCATTCCAAGAACATGCATGCTAGGGTTATTGGTGTTTCTAAATTGGCCCTTAGTGTGTGAATGTTGGTTGTTTATGCCCTTGCTCCCAGAGTTGCCGGATGGGCACTGGCTGTTCCATGAACGCTTGTGGATTAAGCAGAAGAAAATGAATACGTGCCAAAACTATTCTTATTGTTTATACTGTACATTTAGAAATAGTAGTAAACAATACACCTTATTTGTGCACGAAAATTAGGCTGTTAAAGATCTAATGTGAAGACAGCTTCACAAACTGTAATTTCCTCTTTTGAAATACTGACAATAATAGAAATTCTATGTTGTGAAAAATGAGGCCAATACATTTCACCAAAATTTGGATGTCTTGGTAGTGGGAAGGAAATGGAGTGTGAGAGAGAAAGAGAGAGAGAGAGAGAATAACAAGAGAGTGGTGCATAGCAGATGGAGAAGTTGTAGCTAATGGAAAAGAAGCATCTCTATCCATCTACTGCATATTCATCCTGTACAAAAAGCAATTAAGCAAAGTAATTCTGCTAATGGATGCAGTAGTTCATTTCTCCCAGAGATTCTGTGCGTGATGAAGGAAGGCCAAGATGGCTTCCGACAAGTCCTCCAATCAGCACTGCAGGTCTGGGGTTCATTAAGCCCTGGGTGACTCTCTCTTGGATGCAATACAAACTCAGATGATTTTGTAATCAATAATGTGAAATGATATTGGGCGGCTGTTTTTCAAAACAATTTCTCTAAACATTCGAAAGAAATTTACTGGAAATGGAGACTTGCTAGTATGGGATGGAGTGGAACCTCTATTACGAAGATGTGGTCTTGTGGAGTGAGGTGACGGGAAGCTTATTAACTAAACTAGCTATGGCACATATTCTATTGGGCAAATTTGCTCTCAGTGATTTTAGCACATTCAGTCATTAGAAGTAAAAACCAGATGGACATGTCAAGAATAAAGGATAAGATGTATCTTCATAATATAGGTACCTCTCTAAACTGCTAAACGCTCCGGAAAACAGATAAAATACTCAGGATTTTTGAATGCAAAAAAACACAAGGATGCCTGTTTGAAAAATTACATAAACAGTCATGGCGATATCCTGATTTTCATTTCTGTAAAGCTGTTACACTGTAAAAAGCACTATAGAAATACAACTGAATTGAACATTGAATTGAATCAAAGGCTAGAAACCGTACAGTTGAAGATTCAGCCGATACTGTATCTGACCAGATCTGCATATTCTGTTCTACCTGCCCCAGATTGCAGGCTCTATCTCACTGTTTCATTATCATTGGGTAATGTTACATTCCCCAGAAAGGGTTAGTAAATTGAGAGGGAGTATTCTGTGATGAGCCTGAGGTCATTCTGAAGCATGCAGCCCATAGCTTTTGGTCATCACATTGTGCAGGAGAACTGATCAAACAAGGAGATAAGGACACAGTCTAGTCACAGCTAGGTTTTCTATCTGAAGTGTAAAACTAAAGCAGAATCAGACATGAAATGGGAAATTTAAATGTAACGGGACATTCGGATGAATGCAATGATCAAAAATGATCAAAAAGTCTTTTTAACACAGGTAAATAATCCCTGATGAGTCTCTGATGAGTATGAGATATGAGCAGTCCATTTTCATTACAATGGCTGAAATAAATTTCTAATTGTAACATCCTGCAGTGGTATAATAATCAGTGCTTAAACATTACTAGACATCAACTGTCCAGAAATCAGAATTCCTCATCCATGAAATACACTCAATGCGAATTGTGAAAAGGCATTCCATGGGTGAGCAATAGATGTGCACAGGTTGTGCTGATAGCCCTGCTTTCTGTCCCAGCATGTCTCAGAAAGCATGCTGTGTTCCATCAAAACACAGGCATCGCTTCAGCCTCCTTCTTTTCTTTTCTATCCTGCTTGGGAACCTGAGCATCAGAGCTGTAGGATTGTACATATGCCACTTAAAGCTGCTTATTGGGCCCCACAGTGCGGATTTGCACTTCTCTATGGGTGGCATTGTGGGAGCACAGAATGACAGAAAAGGAGGGAGTTAAAGAGAGGGAGGGTTGAAGAATGGAGGGGTATGCTTCAAGATCTAGGCTGTTATAGGATTAAGGAAATAATCAAGGGATATTTTAGGATGCATCTACTTTAAGCATGAGCAACTGCAATCTGTACAGGTCATTTTGATCACAGTCTTCTATTTAAAAATTAAAGAAGAAACCATTTTTGAAGCAGGGTTTCATGCCAATTTTACAGTAATCCCACAGGAGAATTTTTAGTTCCGATACAGAATGTGCAATGTAATTCCCTTTTCCTGCACTGTAATAAATACTAATTAATCTCATGGGTGGAATTTCAACATGTTTAGTGCACTGCTTGGGTGTACAACGCATCATCTTATACTACAGTCTATCAAGCAAAATGCTATTTGGGACTGAGCCATGGAGAGCTGCACACATGTTCTTATACATGTTGATCGAACTCAGCAAAAACACAGAAGTGAAAGAATGATGTCACCTGGCAGGATAAAGTAATATTTCTGGATTTTACATAAATGCATATTTTTATGGTGGCATCAGAGATATAAGTGGTAACATAAATACAATCCAAATTCTAAAAACATTTGTTCCCATATTTAATTCAGAAAACACATCAGATGTTAAAAGTGAGATATTTTAGCATTTCATGATAAATATTAGCTCGTTGTTATCTAAATGGCAGTAATGGATTTAAAATAAGTTTGGATGGGGCAGCAAAAGGTTGGCACTCATAAATAAGTGCAGGAGGAGTAGTTTGCAACTAATTCACATGACTGATAAAAAGGAACAGTTCAGAGAGGCAGAGTCTCTACGAAGGGAAGATCGGCAGATTCTCCAGTCTCTGAAAAACAGAAAATTGTTTAGAAATTACAGCGCGAAATTGCAAAACCATATGAATGTTCCATATACAGTACATTATATCTGTTCTATGTTCTATTTAAAATAAAATATGGGGTCATAAGATTTGTAATTTGCTTATTTAGTTTGAAACTGGAACAGCCTTATCAAATAAATGCATTATAAATGTAATATATATATAGATTATGGTGTTGATGTTCTTGTGAATAATAAATAACAGTTTGTCATTTGTTTTTGTCAGGGGTGAATATCTCTGCAAATCAGGATGATGAGACAGACATGGAAACTTTTCAAATGGAGATTGATAAAGAAAGCAAAAAGTGCAAATTCAGGACAAATGAGGGCAACTACTGGACACTTGTAGCTCATGGAGGCATCCAGTCCACAGCCAAAGAAGTGTAAGCCTGAGCTTCATAATAAATACAATACATCTTTCACATTCTCCTGTCAATCCTACCAGTCCATTTCCTGGCAGCAATGTTACTTATTACTATATAATTATTACTATTACTAAATTACTATCTATAATGGTTTGAAATAATATATATATATCTTTTTACAAAGGGAACAGTAAGCTGCAATAGTCTTACTTTATACATTAAAAGATCATTGAATTAAACACACCTGGCATATAGGTGGCATATATTCACTAGGGGTTACATCATAATCAGCACTCATATAACATTTTGACCTTTCCACAGCTTAGCAGAAGGCAAGGTTTACAGCTATGCTTAAACCAAGTGAATTGATTCTATTTGACAGACAGTTAGATACCATTGGTTCTGTGCCAGTGTATTAGCAACAGCTAAACAGGCTGTTTCTATACCATGGTATCACAGGAATACCAAGAATGTAAGAACCATAATCAAATGTCCAGCCGAAGGTCACACAGTGGTCAGCCACATTTGGCTGTTCAGAGAGGAATGTGTTGAACTACTGAGGCAAACTGGGGGAGCTGCTGCAGCAAGAATTGATCAACAGGCATATGGAGGATGCTCTCTACCATGTGGAGTCTTTACCCTGAGGTCTGCAAGCTGTAATTAATTAAATCGTTAAAGCAACACATTATTAGCCAGGTGTTACTAATCGAGTGATAGTTCAGTGTGGGTATCATGTCAACCCTAAATTCATTATTGGTATTGGTAATACTGTTTGATGACATTTTCTGACATTGGAAAGTTTTGTCTAGGCAGTTTGACAGTAACATGCGAGCTAAATTTCGGTGTTTGTTTTATACCAAGTTTTAAAAGTATAGGCATTTTACAACATTAAAATTATCTATGAACATATACAAGTATTTATTTAATTATATTACTGTTGGCTGTTTCTTGAGGTATAAGTGTAATAAATCAGGGGGATGTAGTAATTACATGTTGTAATTGTGTGAATTATATCGTTTTCTTTGCAGAAGTGCCAAAACCATGTTTGATATTGTGTGGCTTGGACGACATGTGGCACTACAAGCAAGCAATGGAAAATTTGTGTGTGCTAAAAAGAACGGACAAATTGCAGCAGTTAGCTCGTCTATAGGTAAGAACTGGCGTGTACCAAAACCCAAAGTGTAGCAAGTTCATTAAATGTTGGTATTTAGTCGTATATATATATATATATATATGTTGTAAATCCTAATACTATTCCCCTTGGACTGAATCTAAGAATTTAATTTACTCCTAATTCTTTATTTCATTATTTTTCACAGGTGAGGATGAACAGTTTATTCTGAAGTTGATCAATAGGCCCATTCTAATTCTCCGGGGTGAGAACGGCTATGTGTGCCATCACAAAAACTCTAACACACTCGATGCAAACCGCTCAGTTTATGACATCTTCACATTACAATTCAGTGATGGCGCATACCATATTAAAGGTGAATTCTTATTTCTATTTAATTTATTATCTGTTTACTAAAGTTTTAGGTTTATATCTGAATATTGTTAAATGTATTTTTAGATTAAATAGCATTTTTATTTTCAAAATAAAAACAGTATTATGATTTACGATTGTTTTTAGGCAATTTTGGGATTTGTGACAAATGTGACCCTTACAGGTGCAGGAGGTCGATTCTGGTATGTGTCCAGCACAGGCTTGGTGTGTTCAGATGGAGACACACCTGAAGACTTCTGCTTTGAGTTCTTAGAGCATGGCCGCATTGGAATAAAGGGCAAAAATGGCAAGTACCTGCGTGGAGACCAGGGTGGCACGCTGAAATGTGATGGAGAAAGTGCAGAAAGCTCATCTCTCTGGGAATATTGACACCTAGTGGCGTTTGTATGAACCTTCACTCTCCTGCCTCATAACAACCATGTCATAGGTTATAATGGAGCTCAGTGGACCCAGTATGTTGAACATGGACTAAACCAGATCTTCTTCTGTATATTAACATGTATCATTACTTCTACATATCATTACTTCTACATAGCTAAATGATAAATACCAAGATTATGTGTATGTTGTTAGTTAACCAAATAATTTTAACCTGAAATCTGTGTTTTAAATTATTAATATGATTATATATAAAGTATTAAGTAGCTTTGCATTCCATGGTTACACACTACACTTTTTGAAAATTTACCTCCCTAAAATTTGCACAATTTTACAGTCCTAATCTGGTATCTGCCAAAGGGCCTCAACCATTATTGCTCTTTCTTAACACCCACATCCCCTTCCCCAGATTATTTTCCTTTATGATTTTTTATATTTCTTGCCAATCATTAAACAAAGGGTATTTTAAATAATGCATTTTTAATATTGTACTTGCGGTGCTTTTCACTCATATAAATGGTTAAAGGGCATGTCATATTTTCACATTTTTTCTATATAATATATAGAATTGCTACAGATACTGATAAATGATTACTTCTATAAACCATCTGGTGTTTCCCCCCTTAGAAGATGTTTGTAACTGAAAATAATCTGTTTTTCTTTGAATAGGTAAGAATAAATATTTTCAAACTTTTTGTGACTTTTGTGGATTTTATAACTTGATAGTGCAATTAGGCAATTAAGGGTAAATCTAATTTTAAATGTTTCTTATCTTTTGGCTTTACCCTACCACTTGATGCCATTGCTGATGCGAACGTCACCCTTTCAGGCCTACTTCCGAATAATTTGGCCTCTCCAATTCACATGTTGTGCATGTTTTTAAACTTTGGGGGGAAACAGGAGTACCCGGAAAAAACTAAGGCAAACACAGGGGGAGAACATGCAATCTCAATAAGAAAGATTAATTTATAGTGAATAATTTAAATGTGGGCACCATCATTGTTTTGCGATAGTTGGCTGCACAGATTTGTTCAATAAAATAAGAATCTCTTGTCAGATATTGCAGCAAAGGGGAGTTGAACCCCAGTTACAAATGGTCCTGTATGCAGCTTGCTCTAACAACTGAGCTTGCTAAAGATGTGGGTGGCATCCTGGCACAGTGGATAGTGCTGTCGCCTCACAGTAAGTTGGTCCCAGTTTCAATCACCATGTGAGATGACACGAGTTCTCTCTGTAGATTTTCTCCGGTAATTAGGTTTCCCTTATATTCCAAAGACATGCACGCTAGGTGAACTGGAGATACCAAATTGTCTTTGACTTACTGTATGTACTATGTATAACCTTGTGTATGGATTTAGCCTTGTTCTCATCATGAATGGCTGAAAGTGCTTAAACAATAAAAAACAAGCAATAGTGATCCATTTGCTGTTATACTAAGATCCACCCTTCTGGAAAGGCTTTCCACTACATTTTGTAGTTGTGGTCATTGAGCTACAAGAGCATTGAGAACGTCAGGCATTGACGTCAGGTCTGGTCTCCATTCAGCTGTCTTCATTTCATAGGGGTTCTGGCAGTGTGCAGCCAAGGTTCTTCTTCCTCCATGTGATAGACCACCTGGTTTTGTGCACAGTGTTATCATCCTTCTTGAAGATGAAATGCCACGTCACACAAATATGTCTATTATATATATATATAATAATGGGGACAAATATATGGAGACAGGTGTCCGCAAACTTTTGTCTATATATAGTGTATAGGGCAGGATTGTGGCGCAGTGGATGGTGCTGTGGCCTCACAGAAAGAAGATCCCGGAAATGTCTGTTTGGAGTTAAGATGTTCTCCCCGTGTTTTCTCCGGGTATTCCGGTTTGTTCTCGCATTTCAAGACATGCATGATAGGTAAATTTTTGTCTCTAAATTGCCCGTTAGTGTGTGAATGCGTGTGTGAGTGCCCTACGGTGGATTGGCGCCTTGTCTAGGGTTGTCCCTGCCCTCGCGACTAGAGTTGTCGGATGTGCACCGGCTTCCCCGTGACCCTAAAACTAGGATTAAGCTGATATAGAAAATGAATTAATAATAACAATAATAATAATAATAATAATAATAAGTGTGTAATCGTCTGGCGATAAAGCCGAAAGATGATGTCTGTCACATAGAGTAATTTTCTGCAGCTCCACTAGATGTCGCAGTATCGTGTAATGTTTCTGCGCATGCGCATCATGCGGCTGCTCTTAACCAATGAAATCGTTCGTCCGGAAATTCAAACTTATCTGCTAACATTCGTCGAGTCAGTGTGTGGTCAACGTTTTCAGTTTTTTTTCGTAAATATGGACATGAACAACGAGGAGCCAATAAGTTTATATTTTTATGAAAACAGGCTTTTAACCTTTGATGGATGGCCATTTCAGGAAGACTGTGTTTGTACTGCTGAGAATGTAAGTAACATCACAACAGCAACTATGAAAGATTTAGACTGTTATGTTCACGTGAAATTATGTATTTGTGTATATGATAATAGAGGGTTTGTATTGCTGTGTCCTTTAAAGTGATGTTTGTGTTTATGAATTTGATCGTTTTGGAATTAATTCTGTTGTAGATGGCTAAAGCAGGATTCATTCATGTTCCCTCCGAGAACAGTCCAGACATAGCGCAGTGTTTCTTCTGCTTTAAAGAGCTGGAGGGCTGGGAGCCAGAAGACGATCCAGAGTGAGTACTTCAACTCCTTTTTCTGTGGTGAGAGAGGCAGGTTGATAAGGAAAGGGGCATCAAGTACAGATATAATTATAGTTGTAGACTTTCAGAAAGTGGTAGTGCTGTCGCTTCACTGCAAGAAGAACCCGGATTCAGTCCCCAGATGGGGTGACCTGGGATATTTCTGTTTGCATGTTTTCCCCCGGGTTCTCTGGTTTTCTCCACTATTCAAAGGCATGCATGCTAGCTGACTTTCAGACTCTAAATTTTCCTGTCCTAAGCTTGAACGGGTAAGGTTTGCGTCAACAAGGGCATCATGTGCCAGTTGGTAAAGAGAGTTACTCCCTGTGGCGACACATTGTGGCAGGGAAAAGGCTGAAAGATGGAAAAGAAGTAGACTTTGAGCAGTTTGGTTAGAATTTTTTATTTGTTTTTTTTTCTCCAAATAAGTTCTTGAATGCATATAAAAACTGATTTGCATGTTGTCTTAGCTCTGAAATCAGATCCCTGCTTGGCTTTACTGAGACATCTATGAGTAATGCATGTAGTTAAAATATTATTTTACAAATTGTGTCTTAATATCTAGACATTTTGATGTGGTTCATGTTTTGAAATGCATTCTGTGTATTATTTAGAAAAGAGCATAAAGCGCATGCACCCTGCTGCAATTTTATTACACTGAAGAAATCTGTGGAGAGTCTGACTGTGGAGGAGTTTCTCAAGCTTCAAAAGGAGAGGCAGAAACTTTTTATTGTAAGTATGAATGTATGAGTTAAACTTGTCCTGCCTGTTCTGGTGCAAGTAAAAAAAAAAAAGCTGTGCTGGAAACCGATCCTTAATCCAAAAACCGACACCAGGTCTTAGCAAAACAACTAACTAGATTAGGTGTTTGATATTAAATATTTGGATTAAGTGTCCTGACAAAAATATTAATAAATCACACTCAATACTGCATTTTATGTGTTTACAATGGCAAAAGTTAGTTTAAGAACAGTATTAGCTTTTCAGATAAATCATTGATAAGTTTCAGCATTAAGCCATAATGTGTTGCTTGCAATGTTCAATGCACTGATTTTGCTTCTAAAATGTACTGATTTACAAGGCAAAACATATTTTCCAATTAAATGAAACTTGTTATTTTTATAGAAAAAGACTTGTGGCCAGGCTATTGACAAATTTGAAGAGGCTGTGAAGTTGAAAAGAGGACAGATCATCCAGTCTGCTATGGGTGAAGAATGAAAATGATAGACTCTAATGCTATTACTGCTTTTCCCACTTGTTCAATAACTTGTTCTTTTTCCTCGACAAAACAACTACTTTGGTGAAGTTTGTGTACATATATGTATTGTATATTGTCTGTAAATATGATTTGGACTGGATCGGATACATTAATAGTGTTAGGATCGGACTAATTCTTGGTTTAATCTTTTAACATTCTCTCTAGTGAATAAACTTTCATTTTAAAAATCATGGCTAATCTTAAAATCTGTTTGGTTTGTCACAATTTGTGCGAGTACTTTTCCTAATGGCCTTAAAATGAATCATTACAGTTTAGTTCTTAAAACTGTGGGAATTATTTTAAATATTTAGGAGCTAAAATGCCTTACTATGATGTAACATTACAGTTTTGTTTCGATATAAATGCGAATCTCAACAATTTTTATCTTGATTATGCTCCTGTCCGCAGAATGGGCTCAAATGATACGGTCTTAATGATAAGGTGTATCTTCTATGTGAAAGTTCCAGCTTGTAGGTTTCTGCAGTGTGCAGGGATTAACTGAGCTACTGCTCTTGAATTCACTTGGCTCCCATGACAATGTCACCAGGTTTAATCAATCTTATCTTTTTCCAATTTCTATGTAATTGTACTTTGTGAACATGTATAACACTTGATGTTGCTCATATGACTAAAGAGCACTGAAGGGGGACCAATTCCAAAAAAGAACAAAGTATAAATTGTAAATAAAAACTAAATGCAATGATGTGGAAGTTTCAAAATTACTTTTTTTATTCAGGATAGTAGATGACGCATCAAATGTTTAAACTGAGAAAATCTATCATTTAAAGAGCAATAGATCATTTTAATTTTGTGATCTCAAAAAAAAGTTGGGACAAGGCCATGTTTAACACTGTAAGACATCCCCTTTTCTCTTTACAACAGTCTGTAAACATATGGGGACTGAAGAGACAAGTTTGATAGGAGAGTTAATCCATTCTTGTCTAATGTAGGATTCTAGTTGCTCAACTGTCTTAGGTCATGATGTTGTATCTTCCATTTTATGATGCACCAAATGTTTTCCTTCTGGACTGCAGGCTGGCCAGTTCAGTACCCAGACCCTTCTTATATGCAGCCATGATGGTGTAATTGATGCAGTTTGTGGTTTGGCATTGTCATGTTGGAAAATGCAAGATCTTCCCTGAAAGAGACGTTGTCTGGATGGGAGCTTATGTTGCTCTTGAATCTGGATATACCTTTCAGCATTGATGATGTCTTTCCAGATGTGTAAGCTGCCCATGCCACACACACTAATGCAACCCCATACCATCAGAGATGCAGGTTTCTGAACTGAG
>JAOUQT010000047.1:7792544-7803824 GCA_025769995.1 Xyliphius kryptos
AGGACCATATAAAATATATTTAAGCCAGAATGTTGCTTTTTCTGTTTCAGTTGATGTAAGGGTTAAGGGATATGTGCAGCATTAATGAGGTAAATAAGTAATTGTGCTCATGGATGGCCCTTACATGTGGCCACCATGCCCATTGCCATTCATAACCTGACTGGCACTATCTGAACAGTTTGATTCTCTACGTATGTGCCTAAATCTTCTTATTGGCTAATAGGAGAGTAACCCAATTTGTTTTTCAGCTAGTGTAATTAATCCGCTTCCATGTTAAATGTGAAAACATGAGCAGCACAGAGTGTTGGGATATAAACAAACACACGGGATCAACAACAAAATAAGATGGCTGCAGGCAACGCTCAGAGGATATGACTGTAAGTAACTCAGGAAGGGGATCCACAACACTTTGGCTCTCAGTAGCTTTGCAAAACATGCACAAGAACACAGAACCTGAGCATGGGTTATTCAACTTAAATAAAATAAAAGCACATAAGCAAACATAAACAAAGGTAAACACTGAGCTAATAGCGATAACTAATAGCGAAAGAAGATTTAGGCACTGACTTAGAGAATCAAACTGTTCAGATTGTGCCAGTAAAGACAAGAATGGCAATGTGCATGGTGGTCACATGTGAGGTCCATCCATGAGCACAATTACTAATTCACCTCATTAATGCTGCACATATCTCTCGATCATGTCGATTCATTCTCTATAATATAAGAAGGATTTGTCAATTTCTTTCCACAAAGGGAACACAGATCCTGATTCAGTCCCTGGTCACCTCAAGACTGGACTACTGCAACTTCTTCTTAGCGGGGCTACCTCTGAGTGTCATCCATCCCTTACAGTTGATCCAGAACTCGTCTGCAAGACTTGTATTCAATGTTCAATCCAAGTTCACACACACTACACCACTGCTCCGCACTTTCCTCTGGCGATTTAAAACACTGATGCTCGCTTACAAAGCCAAGAATGGTCCTGCAAACTCCTACATTACAGCACTTATCACACCCCGCACTGTACCTTGCACACTCCGGTCATCTAGCACTGCTCAACTGGTCCCCCCATCTCTTAGGGGCTGAGGCAAGGACTAGACTGAATGGCAGCATCAGTAGATATTTTTAAATGCTGTTTCAAGACCCACCTATTCTGCACTTACCTTAATTAAACCCATTTTTCCTATTCAAATTTTTCCCCCGTGCCTACCGGGATTATGAAAATCTGGTTTCTGGGTGTATCTTTGATGAAAGTCCTATATGAGCATAGGATCCAAAACATCTTCATCCTCTGGACTCCCTTTTAGGCTACCAGGCACGTTGCCGGGAGTCCTTCTTTACTTCCGCTAGAGGACCTCATGTAATGGGCTTAAGGTGACTTACAAGTCTCAAGTCTCAAGTAATTTTTATTGTCATTTCAGCCATATACAGTGTTCTAGTACACAGTGAAACGGAACAAAGTTCTTCCAGACCAAGGTGCTACACCCAACATTAGTGCAAACAGTACAACCAATAAATACAGGACAGTGCAAAAACAATCATGGGACTGATCATGAGTGAATTCGGCAGTGACAAATAGACGGACCTGATAAGTTACCTCGTTAATCCTTTTAAGCATGGGGAAAGGACCCATGTACCTGGGACTGAGTTTCTTGGATGATGGTAGTCGCAGATGTTTAGTGGCCACCCAGACTCTGTCCCCAGGTTGATAAGAAGGGTTTTTCCCCCGACTTCGGTCCGCTGCTCATTTCATGATAGCAATGGCGTTGGCTAGTTTTTGGTGGGTGAGAGCCCAGACACTCTCATTCTTCTTGAACCAATCATTGGGTTTGGTGGGTTTGGATTATCAGTGAGTTTGGTTTTTCATAGATATAGTAAAGTCTGATAACCAGGTACACACTGGAATGGTGTGAGTTCAGTGGCAGAGTGGCACAAGGAGTATTCCGCCTAAGTATCTGGCCCAGTCCTGGGGTCTATGTTGGTTCCTGATTAGCCCTCTCTACTTGACCATTGGTCTAAGGATGATACCGAGAGGTGAAATCCCCAGCTTGTCCATGAAATAAGTCCAGACCCTGGAGGTGAATTAAGCACCCCCGGTCATTAACCATGTCCTCAAGGAAGGCCAAAATACTGAAATACTTGAAAAACCAAGGTTGCGGTTTCCATGGCTGTAGGCAGACCGTTAAAAGGTAAAAACCAAACTGTCTCAGAGAACCAATCTATAACCACCAGAATAGTGTTGTTACCTTCAGATGGCAGAAGATCAGTTATAAAGTTTAGGGCTATATTGGACGATGGGCAAAGGGACTCAGAGATAGACAAGGGCACATACAGGAGTCCAGGAGCACTATGATGTCCTCAACATCATAGTTGTGCTCTGCATCTACCTCCACACAGAATGGCAACTCAGAATTGAGCTGTTTCAGAATAGGGTTCCCTTGTGAAAGCACCCTTTTATAGACCATGAAAGGTGCTTGGGGGCCCAATTGAGCAAGTTTGTTAGAGGTGAAGCAATTGAACTGTAATTTCTAATAAAACATCTGTAGAAGTTGGTGAAGTAAAAACCAAAAGCACCAAAAACCCAAAGTTTTGGGTTATAGCCAATTAACAACCGCATCCACATTGTTATGATACATTGTGATGCCCTCGGGTCCAATCTTATATACCAGGAATTCAATTTCTCTCTGGTTGAATAAATATTTTTTCCTTTAACGTACAGTTGGTGATGTAGCAATCTTTGTAGCACCATTCAGACGTGTTGTACATGGCTTACCGGATCAAGTGAATATACCAAGAAGGATCTCGTTAATGAGATGCTGGAAGATGCTCAGCGCTGCTGCCAACCCATATGGCATTACGCAGTACTCGTAGTGGCCAGAGGTGGTGCTAAAGTCTGTCTTCCATTCATCGCCCTCTCTTATTTGCACAAGGTTGTACGCACTCCGGAGAACCAGCTTTTTGTGCTTCTCTGAGGATAGGGTTAACGCACTGAGCCCTTATTTAGACCCCGGTAATCAATACATGGTCTGAGTACACCTCCTTTCTTCTCCACAAAATAGAGCCCAGCTGAGGCTGGAGACCTAGGGTGACGGATATAACCAGCTGCCTGGGCTTCTGTAATGTAGTCCTTTATAGCTTTCCTCTCTGGCAGTGACAGGGCATAGTTTTATTGTGTGGAGGAACACAACTTGGAAGAAGGTCAATCTTGCAATAGAATTTTGTATGTGGTGGGAGTCCTTCGGCCTTCTTCTTGCTAAACACTTCAAGAAGATCTGCATAACATTCAGGAATGACACATAATACTTGGGTGGGTGGATTTTCTACAGTGGTGGACCTTAGCACAACCCTAAAACCCGCCAATCTATCATAATGCGCACACACACATTCACCTACTAACGTGCAATTTAGAGAATGCAATTTTTTATCATGGAATGCGGAAGGAAGTACCCGGAGTACCCGGATAAACAAACACATGCAAACATGCAAACCACACAGAAATATCTCGAGTTGTCCCACCCGGGCTCGAACCCGGGATCTTCTTGCTGTAAGGCGACAGCATTATCCACTGTGCCACCGTGCTGCCAACAGTAAATTATCCCATGTAAATCCTTTTACATTCCAGCTTGTGATTGTAAAGCTGGATAAGTTTGAATGAGAATAATTTATGTTCTGGGATTTTAGTTGCAAGATGTCATACATAACTTTACAGAAAACAAAATAATGAAGCAACAAATCTTGTGATGTTTTATTAGAAGAGCATCATTCACATGCCGCCTTCATATGAAACCACCATCTAAACACTCTGAGATGTGAGAAGAAAGATCATTGCTCGGCTACTTGTAAATTTAATTGAAAAGATGTGGATGATTTAAACATTTCAGGATTTATCACATTATATTTTTGTTTTCAGCAAAGACACAGATGATGTCCTTGCAGCATAAAATCATCTAGCCCTACAGTGGGAAAGCGTGCATCATCCTGGAGCTCATTTGTGTTTCCGCTAAGCTTGTTGTTGCCATGGAAATCAGTGTTGGCTTTTAAGTTTTCTATACATTTCCAGACAGATGGATTCACAACTTGTTCTTGGCTGTCCTTCTGATACACTGACTCTGTGAATATGCTAGTTTTGGCATTGCATCCTCTCTCCAAAACCAAATGAGTCACCAGGGCTGTGTCCTCGGTAGTGTGGTTTGCAGCGAAAGATGGGCACCTTGCCTACCAAAGACATTCACTTCATCCATTAAAAATGTGATTAGTCAAGCTTAAAAATGTGTTTCTGTCAGACAAAAAATCATACTGTGTTATTGATAAACCAGGCCAGTACCATAGATACATGTGTACAGTAGCATAGCTGTAGCATAAATGCCCTGTTGTGGATAAAATGACTCATCACCACCACCACCATGTCCACAATGACCATTCAGCACAGCCAGGAAAATATGTTCTGTTTACTGAGCAAGTCATTTCCAAATTGCTTAGTTCTATTTTCCCAACAATAAACTTCTCATATCTAAATAACTAGCACACCCGCACTTCACAGGGGAAACTCACTGACCTCTAGCCATTCTCTCACATAACAACCATAGCATCTGGGAACATGCCGACTGATGAATATTGGGTAAACTCAGTGTTTCCAGCAAAAATGTCTGAGTAATAAGGACATAGCATTAGTAAATAACACACTGTTTACTGTATAAGGCAAAGTTTCTGAACCTCATGAATTAGGCCAGTATTAATAATTAACTTTGTACATGATTACTTTAATCCAGAATAATCTTCTCTGTAATTCCATTATCTTGGTTTATGATTCCAGGTTTATACTAATAGCACAAACATATGATAAAAAATGTATTTTACTTTAATGTCTAAAAAACATTATGCTGTAATATTATGCCATATGCCATCATTGCCCTGAAATGATCGGTTGCATGTATGAGTCAGCTTTCTCCAATGCCCTCTGTCTTATGTTGCTTGTAGCAGTCTGGTCCTTGATAATCCACAAATCCTGTTATTACACTTGTTGTCATGTAGGTGCCTAGTCACATGACTGTAGTAATGTAACGTGAGGGATATGATATTAATTTCTGTTCTCAATGGTCTGCTCAATGGTCATCATCTTCATCCATGAGATCCTTAACAACTTCCAAAGCTACTTGTTCTCAAAAGCCTGAATATGCTTTTCTACTTATTTCTTCAGTACCCAGGCTTCATATTCTTATGTTGTTACTGGCCAAGGCTTTCATCCTTTGTAGCTTAGGGTTGGTCATATTATTAGGCGTGATATAGGCAGTTGCCTTTGGGTGGCATCTTACTGGGCTGGCATAGGTAATTAGGTAATTGTATAAACAAATAGGTAATTGTATAAACAAATGGTGCCATTTGTGAAATGAATTTTTCTATTTGAGCTTTTTACATGCTTAATTTAAGGGAAAGAAGGAAAGAATAAAGATAATGTATTTAAAATGCACTTGCATGTAGTTGCGCTGCTAATTTAAATGAAAATAAAAGGCAGGGTAATGTTAAATTAAATATTGTGCATAGTGCTATAATAAATAAATAATTTTCACACATCATACCAAACTGAGTGCATTGAAACAAGGATCAATTTGATCAGTACAACCGAAATTTTATGAATACAACAGAGACATTTGTAGTAACAAGGTCACAATATCCAAGTGAAGTTATTAAATATTTTTGGGACATACATGTGGGAATTGTTTTATGCCTTTTCTGAGACCGCTCTCCTTAAAGTTACAAATGACCCTCTGCTTTTCTCTGACTCAGGTCAATTCAGTGTCCTTATCCTCCCCATCCTCAATGCAGCCATCGATACTATCAATCACTCTGTTCTGCTTTCTTGTTTAAACTCCTCCATTAACATCACTGGAACTGCTCTCTCCTGGCTAAATTTATATCTTTAAGACAGAAAACAATTCATCATTATAAACAACTGTAGTTCTGCAATCTCTCCTATATCCAGTGGTGTCCCCCAAGGTTCAGTGCTTGGTCCCCTTCTGTTTATCATGTACATACTCCCCCTTGGTGATATCATACGACAGCGTGGCCTCCATTTTCACTGTTGTGCTGATGATGTCCAGCTTTACATCTACTAGAAATCAGACATCATGGCCCTTACTGTTGTTCGCTGAACGCCACACAAAAATTAAATCATTGATGAGAGCTAACTTTCTCAAACTAGTTATAAATCTGACAAGATCATAATAGAGCCCAAATCACTAACAGCAACCATTGATACATTTCAAATTCTGCAAAGGTTTTGACAGTAAACATATTATTGAACATTATGTAAACTGCTTCACCAAAACTGCTTTTTTACTAAAAAATATAGCTTATCTATGTCCTTATCCCTGTTTCTACAGTATATTCAGAACTCAGCTGCACGTCCCCTTACTCACACTGGCTCTCATGACCACGTTACACGTGTCCTGCAAAAACTAAATTTGCTTCCTGTTCCCTAACATATTCAGTACCAAATTATTCTACTTACTCACAAGACTATTCCCAGTCAGACCCCCTCTGACCTCACTGAACTTCTTGTGCATCATACTCCAACCCTTTGCTCTTCCAATGCTAACTTTTGTTCACTAGCATTAGGACCAGGCATTGAACCTGGGGTGATAAAGCATTTTCCATTGCTGCTCCATTACTTTAGAACTCTCTCCCTCAAAAACTACCTAACTGTCCTAACATACCTTGAAATCAGATCTCAAAACTCATCTGTTTCAATTAACTTGTTAACTTGTATAATTGTAACATATCAGCTCCAAGACACTATACTTCTTGATATGTTTGGAGTCAGCCATGGCTTAATAGATAGGGTAAAGGGCTGGGGACCAAGAAGTTGCTGGTTCAAACCTCACTCTAGGCAAGTCATGGCATAAGTGTCGTTGAGCAAGGCGCCCTACCCCCAACCCCAGTTGGGGCAGCACATTGCTCCAGGTGTTCAGCCCTTTATGGGTTAAATGCAGAGAACGAATTTCCCTACGGGGATCAATAAATCATTTATGGCTAACAAGAGGTTTGGTGGTGCTGTATAAAGACTTTTCTGCGCCCAGTGTTACTGACAACAGACAGCCTTTCTATTTTTATTGCAGCTTTTAGAGGTATTATAGGAAGGAAGACACATTGTCTTACAGAGGTTCCGTTTACGTCAATTGCTGCCAACATTCACGCCAGCATTCATCAGCAATCTTTTTACATCATCTCAAAAAAGAGAACAATATAAATTGTGAAACCTTTCAGCAAAAACACTTTTTTTTTATGTTGCTTTCACAAAAAGCAGTAAGAGATATAGTCTGTGATTATAACATTTGCTTTTTGTCTAGCTTTATGTGTTTGATAGAACAACTCTGACAGATATTGAGTAGAAAGATTGTAATTCAGTAAGCAAAAACATTTATTTAAATTCTGCTCATGCTAAAACTTCTATTTATTTTTCAACAAGAAAATGGAAACCCGCATGCTGCACATTGGACTGCTGTACTGGGCTGTCCTGTTCCGGATGAATCTGCTTTCTCCACTGCCCGCTGTCTCATCTTGTTTGTAGTAATCTGGCGCCTGATAATACATTCCAGGTCGTGATGTTATCCATCCAGATTAATCTCAGTCTTCTACGTCATCTGAAGTCCTGTCATTTCACTTCCTTCCTTGTTATAATATGGGTGGCTTATCACCTGACCCTAGTAACATAGCTTGTGGGATTTGATGTGGTTCATTTACTTCTTTCCTGAAAGTGTTGAGAACTTAAAAAAAATTCATTCCTGTATTTTTGATGTTATTATGCATTTGCAGGAAGTATTAAACATGTAGATTTCATTACTTGGTATCATCAGTGACAAAACATCATTTAAGTAATTGCAAGAAGGAACAGAAACATTATGATGTGGAAAATGCTTTACTGTCCCAACTGTTTTTGGAATGTGTGAAAGGTATGGAATGCTGGAATGGATGCATATTAATGATAAATATGAAATTTACCAGAGAAAATATCTCAGGTCAATATTGTCTGCAATTCATGAAGTCAATGGTTTTAATTTTTTTATTTGTATTTTTCACCCTGTTCCAACATTTTATTTTTTTTGGATTGTACAATTTACTGGAAGAATATCATTTAAAATTTTAATAAGCTCTTGTGTATTTAAAATAGTTTAATGCACAATTTTCATTTAGATCATCTGCAAAACATTACTCATTATAACACTGCGTATTATAAAGTTCAACCAGTGTTGTGAATATTGATACTTACAGTAAGTTATTGTTTAATAAAGAGACATAAAATGTAGGAAGACACAAATCCTTTGGATGCATTAGTATTTTTCAAACTCCATTAATAGCAGTTTTTAAATTTCCAATAACAAGGTGCACCCTCCAATGGATACACATGTTCAGGATACACATATTTGTTTAAGCCATTAAGCTGTTTAAACATGCCAGCAAACTATCAAGTATTCCTGTAAGGGATTAGGCTCCAGCTAGCCATCACATATATCTAAGAAGCAGCACAGTTGCGGCTTCTCCATTTTCAGGAAAGATGAAAGTTTAGATGTGACCCAAACCAAGTTTTTCTTTAAAGCTGTAAATGGGGGTTGTGGTCAGTATTGTATGAATATCTTTGGGAATAGAAAAGGAGAAAAAACGTGTCACATGTCAGCATGAAATGCTGTGTGCTGCTCACTGAGGCAAGTTCTTTTGTGTTGCAGTAAATTGAATCGCCCCACTAGAGGAATAAAGGTGAAGCAGATGTCAAACACAAGCACATATCACTTAATCAAGACCTGTTTTTATTTTCTGTGTTCGGTCTAATTCAGTAAACAAGATGTCTAGCTAGAAACATGTTGAAGTGCACTCAGGTTAGCTACACAATGAAACTACCATGCATTTTTAACAAGACAAAGCAAAACCACATGCTGCACATATTACAAAGACATGGCTACAAAAGAAGAGGGTATGGAAACAGGAAAGCCCTGAATAAAGGTGAAGCAGGTGTCAAACAATTTTTATTTATTTTCCTGTTTCTGCTTTTGTCACTTAAAAATAAGAATTTTAATTTATAGTGCTTTCACAATCCCACATACACTTTATACTGGCGTTTTTAAAAAGGACTTAGAAAGGTGGTATGAAATAAAGAGGAACATTTCAGATGGTGGAAGAGCCATGGAGAGATTGATCTGCTACCAACAGGACAGTTTATATTTTGCTGATGTTCAGAAGTCACCGAGTTCATAATGGCCAGTTTAGAGCATAATATGTAAAAAAATATATTTGTTTATATATTATTTATCATAATTTCAGCACCTATGGTTATTATTGACAGAAGCAAGGATATCTTCATATTACACAAGTTAGGGGGGAGAGGAGGTAATTTTCTCCAATTTGCTGAAGAGAAGTAAAATAGAAGCACCTTGTGAAAACCCAAAAAGACCCAGGCCACCCGACACAATGACGATTCTTGGTGTGAGTTGACAGGCAGTACTCATTGCACCACTGTGCTACCTCTAAGAATAGGGATTATTTTTTATAAATATAACAGATAATTGGTAGCCACTGATGTGATTGGTGTGCACGTACTATAATTCTTAATGCTAGGTTAAATGTAAAGGCAGATGAACAACGAGGCAGAGAGACCATATATTCATTCGTTCATTTCATATACCCGCTTAATCCTAGTTCTAGGGTCACGGGGAAACCGGTTCCCACACAGCAACTCTGGTCGTGAGGGCAGGAACAACCCTAGACAGGGCCACAATCTATCTTAGGGCACACAATCACACACACATTCACACACTAACAGGCCAATTAATCTATCATGCATAAAAACAGGAGAACCCAAAGAAAAGGCATGCGAACATGGGAAGAACATGAACTTCACAAGTAAATTTCCTGAGTCGCCCCACCTGGGGCTTAAAACCTAGATCTTCTTGCTGTAAAGCCACAGCAGTGTCCACTGCGCCACCATGCTGCCCAGAGACCATACAGTATGAGAACTTTACAGTATTGTGAGAGGTGTGGAAAAATTCAAGAGCTATATTCTAAAAGCATCATTTCTGTGTGTGCATGTTACTGTACAGTAATAATCAGAATCTCAATTGTAACTTCTGTCAAAACACTGCACAATGTGTATTTATCTAGATTTATACAGTATTTTAATGGTGCTGTAGGTGCATGCGGTGAGTGGTTTTATGTTTATGTGTAAAGAATGTTACTCACGCATTCAGGTGTTACCGGTCTTCTTTTCAGCTGAGCAGACAGGAAGCCCCTCTCATCTCTCTGGTTTCCTGTCCGCTCATGTCTAGAATGCACTGTGTTTGCACTATTTTTCTATTTGTCTCTGCCAATTTAGTAAACTTTCATGAGTCTTGTGCCTTCATATTTTGTTTGCAAACAACTCATTTTGATTCTAGAATTTCCGCAACTGTACACTATATTGTAATTGCTTTGTTATAATGTATTAAATATGTTGTTCTTTTCAGATAGCACAAGTATAATGAGCACAGAGTGAGAAAAACTGAAATCACCTTTTTTATAGGCATTATGTATGACCCTTCTTTTGAGATATACAATTTATTAGGTACACCTGTTCAATTGTTGTTAACACAAATATCTAATCAGCCAATGATTTACACACTCAATGCATTTAGGCATGTAAAGGTGGTCAAGACAACTTGCTGAAGTGCAACCTAAAAAGCAGAATAGGGAAGAAAGGTGATTTAAGTGACTTTGGACCTGGCATAGTTGTTGGGAGCAGATGGGCTGGTCTGGGTATTTCAGTAACTGGTCTACTCTGTTTATTTCCACTTAACCATCTCTAGGTTTTCCAGAGAATAGTCATAAAAGGAGAAAATATCCAGTGAGCAGCAGTTGTGTGGACAAAAATGCCTCGTTGATGTGAGAGGTCAGAAAAGAATGAGCAG
Source organism: Xyliphius kryptos (assembly GCA_025769995.1). Lineage (NCBI taxonomy): Eukaryota > Metazoa > Chordata > Actinopteri > Siluriformes > Aspredinidae > Xyliphius > Xyliphius kryptos. Next base: position 7,803,476 of record JAOUQT010000047.1, read on the forward strand.
AATGGTTTAAAATGTTAGAAAGGCGATGGCAACGCAAGTTACCACTGATTACAACCAAGGAATGCAGAATACCATCTATGTTGAAAGTGTGCCATGAAGAATTAAGGTAGTTCTAAGGCAAAGCTGTACCTAATAATCTGGCCGATGAGTGTAGATGTTCAGTCAGTATGTGTGTTAGTCCCATGGAGCATATCTGTGCAACAAACCATTGCAAAGCGATGACAGGTTTTGACGTAACATAACCCTTTTTCAACAAAAAGGTTCCTACTATGTAAATGGGGCAGTCGTAGGCTTGTGGTTAAGGAACCAGCCTTGCGACCGGAGGGTCCCCGGTTCGATTCCCAGTAAC
>JAOUQT010000047.1:7864761-7881891 GCA_025769995.1 Xyliphius kryptos
CTACTGCAGTAAGCGAAGAGATGGTGTGTGTGAACGGTTTAGTGATCGCCGCGGTGCTGCTGATTCTCTGTCGGGTGGAGGAAATAGCAGAAGCGTGCAGCTGCTCCCCTGTGCATCCTCAACAGGCGTTCTGTAATTCCGACATCGGTAAGTAGACAGAAAAAAGAGACAAAATGTATGCGTGAGTGAGTGTGTGTGTGTGTGTGTGTGAGAGAGAGAGAGAGAGTAAAGGAAAGACTGACACCAAATTTATTGTTAAGAGTAACGGTCTTGTTCGGAGAATTGTGTACGTGCACCATGACCAGTGACGATGATATTGTTTATAAGGACTAAACCGTTCTCGTTACCGCGTAGATATTTCATAATACTATGGAAATGTATTAAATTCAGTTATTTAAAATTGAAACAAATGCTACGATGTATTTTAGTCGGTGTTTTTAATAATGATTGCAGCTCCCTGAACAAAACTTGGCTCATCAGTCATATTAGAAGAAAAAAACAAACCCAAGTTGCACCCAGGTCCTTCTTCAGGACTCGCTCCTGAATAACAAATAATAGATGGCGTTTCACTTGACGTATTACCCCTGAAAACAAACCCGTTACTGTAATAGATGCAACCCGTTTTCAGAGTCAGTAAAACAGCTGCAAATATCTTATGAACATCTTAAAACACAAAAGCTCATTTGTATTCATTATTACAGTTGTGTATACGGGTTTGTATGCATTGAATGGGAAGGATGTATGTTCCTTGCTATTGTCATATATCTTGATTTTCTGCTGTCCTGAATCCCTCATCATCAGCAACATTATTCCTGTATGCAGGCAATTATCCTTTTGACTCATCAGTTATTTGTGTCTATGGCCCAGACAAGGAAATATGATGTTTTTGAGGCCTCCAGACAAAAGATTTTAAAAAGAAATGTCTCCATCATACATGAACATAACACATTTGTCTTTATATAGGTTTTGTCACCTGTACCCAATTCTTCCCTAACAAGGTTTCTTATGAGTAGGTCTCAATGACACCTTCATACTGCTCTTCACAAATGTTATGTATATTTATCTGTGTGTTTGGTATTAAGTAAAAAAGCAAGTTTCATCCCAGAGATTTGTTTACTATATGTTGAATGTTTAGGATATCAAGTTTTTTTTAGCCGTGTCAGAGCTGAAGCTGAACAAGATTCAGTTCGAGTAGCAGCATGAAACCAGCATCCAAACACAAACACACCATACTGCTGGTATATTTGATTACATTGTCTAGTTATAAATTATATGAATCCATTCGATGAATTCAGGCTATCAAGTCTTCAGTGGCACAAAAGTGTTACATTATTGTTAAATATTGCAGTATATGGGCAATATTAAGAACTACATTCTTTAATGACAAGTAACTAAATAACATATAGGCAAAAGTATTCATACATTTTCATTAGTGCAATGAAAAAGAGAAACTCAAGCTAGCTACAGAGTAAGGTCTTATAAACACATCCCACACTATACTAGTTTTTTTAGCTGAAAGGTACTGCTCATAAAGTCTAAGAAATTGCAGGAATGTTTTATGTCCCACTGGGGGATTTCCCACCAGTCTCATGCTTCATTCATTGGGACAATATTTCCAGAGACTCTAGATTTTATAATACAGGCGACTGGAACAAGATCCAAGCTTTGCTATGAAGTGGTAAAATAACAGCAGGCAAAAAAAGGTAATGTTTTTGTAGGGCTCTTTGTGTATGGTTTGGGTATTTGTGCCACACCCCTCAAAGAAAATTGAGTCATCTAAGTCCTACTGACATCTGGTTGGCAATTTTGCATGAGCTTGAGAGGAAAGCGCTTAATATGAAAGTCAAGGAGCTGTCCTTAAATGTCTTCAAATGTGGAGAATAATTTCTCTCTCTCTCTCTCTCTTTCTCTCTCTTTCTCTCTCTCTCTCTCTCTCTTTCTCTATGATCCAGCTTTCATTTAGCTTTTTGGCTCTAAACCTGGAGTTTTTGAATAAACAATAAAGGTGACTATTCTCCACCTATTCATGAACATTTCACTTTAGAGAGCCTCTTCTGTGAGTATCAAATGTTTCGTGGCTTTGGACTGCAGATTTCAAACAGCAGTGTGAGGTGTCATATTTAACAAAAAATATAGAAGCCTGATTCATTCATCTCTATTTATATACAAGATGAGGTCATTTAATTTTGTTGCCACTATTCATGCCAATCCACATCAGTATAATTGAACTCTGTGATTTATGAGCAAGAAGACTATTTCAAATCATTGCAACATTATGAACAATTGAGTAACTTGAGATGATACCCATGAGAAAAATGCAGATTATTTTTATGGATCAAATTATTTTTATTACAGTTTGTGTATACTATGTCATAGAAAGACACTCACTGAGACTGGATGGCGACTGGAATCTTTTTTATATCCTAAGTTTAATTTAGCACAGAAACACAATTCTACCTAAAGTATATTTAGAGTATTCATTATTGACATAGAAGTTGCCAGGTATTCTTTGCATTTGTGGAGAAAATTAGGAAAGCCCCCTGAGGTTTACCAGTGTTGAATCACTCAATCTTGCCCCATGTATGTTGTAAAATTCCTGGCAAATATTTAATTAGACCTTTCAGTGTGGAAAGGAAAAATGACAGTAAGACAGGTAGGCACTGTGTTGGTTTATTTACATATATATACCTTTATGTATCCATATAAATAGGCTATCCTGTATTGTATATACATTTTTATGGGAATCATGATGATCTGGATGGGAAGGTATTTCATTAAGAAACAGTGGAATAAATATTAGACTTCTACAACAAAACTCACCCCAAACTCTTTCCACATCCTGTCTATTCCTCTCTTATTTTTTGTGCTGGGTCATGGCCCGTCTCTAGCCATCGATTGTCCTGTCTAGCCATTTTCCATACTGGTTAACCCCAATGCCATAGAAACCCGCATTTCTATCCAAACTGTTTTTTTTTATTCCGGAGCCACAGTGACAATGCAGATAAAGATGCTTTCTTAGTGAGTCATTCTGCATGTCTTTTTTCTATAGCCAGACTTTAACAAATACTTTAGCAGATTAGTTAGAATTGTGTGTAGATTGTACAGAAATATTACAATTGAAAAACCTTCACTTTCTTTCTGAATTAACTTTAATAATGCTTAGGCACCTAAAACAATACTAGTTTTCATAAAGTCAGCGTGGGGCTTAGCAGCTTTATTATTGTATGGAAGCACTTATAAAATGCTGTACAATAAAAACATATTGTTGGTCACTTGCATCATTCAGTCACACGAAAAACAAGACACCCTCTTTTGGTTTTGTATAAGGATATAATTAAAAGAACATCTTAACTGTGTCCATAGGAACTCCTTATTAATTATTATTGATTAACAAGGAGTGTGATCAATTCTATAAACACAGACATTTTGGCAATTTGTTGGTCCGGAGCATTCCAGTGTGAAGTAAAGCAATGCTGAATAGGAAAGACATCAGCATTAATCTAATTGAAACAATCTGGGAAGGGATACAGTGGGGCTTGAAAGACTGTGAAACCCATATAAGTTTTCTATATTTCTGCTTAAATCATAAGATTGATAATGACCTAAATATGATCTAAACTTAGATAAAGAGAATCTAGTTAATCCAATGAGACAAAAATATTATATTCTCTCATTTATTTATTAAAGAAAATGTTTTAATATTACATATATGTGAGTGGCAAAAGTATGTGAACCTGTGCTTTCAGTATCTGGTGTGGCCCCATCCTTTTGCAGCAATAACTGCAAGTAAAGCTTCTGATAACTGTTTATCAGAACTGTACACCATCTTGTAATTTTACATCAATCCTTCGTACAGAACAGCTTGAACTCTAGGTTGTTGATGGGTTTTCCCTTTCCTAACTGCTCGCTTCACGGCTTTCAGCAACATTTTGGTCAGGACATTTACCTGGCTATTTCAAAACATTAACTTTACTGTTCTCTTTACACACCTTCTCTTGGGATTCAGTTCACGGGCACATATTTTTCTTTGAGAGTTCTCTGACATAATTCAGAATACATTGTTTTATCAACCATTTAAACCAGAAGTTTTATGTTGCTCTCATTCATCCACAAAACAATCTTTCAACAGCCTTCTGGCTTGTCCACATGCAGATTAACAACAATGTTCCTTTTGGAGAGCAGTGGCTTTCACTTTGCAACCCTGCCATGCACACCAGTGTTGTTTAGTGTTCTCCTGATGGTGGACTCATGAACATTAACATTAGCCAATGTAAGAGAAGCCTTCAGTAGAATAAAAGTAACCCTGGGGTCCTTTGTGATCTCGCTGACTATTTGCTCTTGGAGTGATCTGTTTTGGTCAACCACACCTGGGGAGGGTAACAATAGTCTTAAATTTCCTATTTTTGTACAAAATCTGTCTGATTCAAAATTTGTGCAAAATCTGTCTTATTCTGATTGGTGGAGTCCAAACACTAGATATGGTTTTGTAACCTTTTCCAGCCTGGTGGGAATCAACAAATGTTTTTCTTAGGTCTGCAGATATCTTCTTTGTTCGTGTCATGATACATTTCAACAAACATGATGTGAAGAGCAGATTTCCTGTTCTTTAAATAAAAGAACCATCCAATCGATTGAAAACCTGACTCTAATTTCACCTTCTAATTAACTGCTAATCTTAGACATTTACATATTTTAGCCGCTCACAAATATGTAATATTGATTAATTTTCCTCAATAAATAAATGATCAAGTATATTATTCTTTGTTTTATTTATTTAACTGAGTTCTTTATATCTATTTATGTTACCACATTAAATTAACCCCAAGGTTACACTGTGCAGAGTTCAGATAAATTGCCAATTGTGTCTTTATATTAACCCTGAGTGTGTGTTTGTCCGGCCATTGTGCCCAAAGTTATTGGGTGGGCACCACTGGATTAAACGGAGGATAATGAATGAATGGATGAAAAGCATCTTTCTAAAAAAAGAAACATGACAGAATGGGTTACGTTTGTATAGTTGCATCTCAACAAACCACAAAATATCTGTAACAATTATCATTTAACAGATAAGACAGAAATGGAGATGTTTATCTATATTGCACAGTGTCATAATTGGCCAAATCCAAACACAGCATATCATCACAAATGTATTGTACTAAATTGTCAACCAGCAGTGGGGAGTTGCTGATTTGGGCTTATTTTGCAGCCATAGGCCCCTTGCCGTCATTGAGTTAGCCATAGTAACATAGTATTCCAGAGGCAAATGCGATGCCGTATATCTGAGAGGTAAATCTTAGTCAAAATTAGGTCATGCACTAACCAATGATCGCAGGAAAATCAGGAAAACACCAGAAAATCCTTTAAAGAAAAAGGAAGGAGTCAAGCTGCAATGGCTTAGTCAAAGTGCCACAAAAAATCATAAGTGATATATATAAATACATTTTTACAGATCTTTGCAAACTAAAGCAGCATTGTAAAGAAGTGTCCAGAATTATTCCAAGTCATGTTAATGTTGGTTATGCAACCTATTGATTGTACAGTGCATTATAGGTTTTTGTACACATGGCTTCAATATTTTGGCTAAATTTTTCATGGCACTGTGGAATCTGTTGTATGATGTTGGACATCTGAGGTTGTAGTTATATGATTTTAAGGCCATCATACACTAGAACCTTCATGTTGTTTTATTATACGAATCATGATAACTTAATACATAATAGTGCACTCTGATTTTCAAATGACTGTATATTATCAAACCAAATGGCTGACTATGAACCAGTAGTTAGTGTATATGTTGTTGTTGGTTTGTAGTGAAGGGTTTACTGTAAATGGAAGTTAAGCATGAGCATACATGGGACAATAAATGATCCAGCCACAAGTAAGGGCTCGAGTGCTGTGACAGGCATTTAGCCGGCAATGATTCACACTGTGAAAAGGGCAAGTACACTGTGCTGTGGCAAGATTAAATTACTATGCTTTGTTGTCTCAGAATGCTTGTACTTGAGAGTCTCGGTCAGATGGAGATTGAGCAGAAGCCTTGAGCAGAAGTCTACTGTTTAAAACATTTAAATGCATCAAATGTTATACTTGGATCTAGTACTATACATATTTTTTAGCTTGTTGCTCTCAATGTAGTATTGGTTATATTCTAGTATTGGCTATATACACTAGTTTATAATGAATAAAGGATTACAACTTTGTTTTGATCCAAATTTGACCCACAACATTCATTTTGTCCTGCAATTCCAACATGGTCCTATTTTACTGGTCTTCGTGAAAGAAATAACGTGGACAGAGCCATTTGGGGCTCAGAAATGCGCATGATTGCTAAATGCAGTGCCACAACATCAGGATGTGAAGAGTTCTCATGGTGGGTATGCTTTAATAGAAACCATGACATTGTATATGTAAGAGATTGTGGTTTTTATATAATATTTTTAAAACAGAAATATGTGTCAGTCCAAGAAAATATCATGTAATAGCGACAATGGTCGTAATTATACACACATCATATGGGGCAGAAGCAATAAAATAAGATATTTAGCATAAATTTGACAATAATGCTGAATAATATTGTCAGGATATTGAGAGATATTATCCAACAGTAGACCAAGTTTTTGACCATGAAGCTTAGCATGATGGTTATGAATTATCAGTCAACACATTTAAAACACAAAACTACTACATGTTATGGAATTTTGCAGTGTTTTTTAGTTTCATTTGTCAGTGCAGTAGGAGTTTTACCCACTCACAGGATTATCAGTGCCAATATTTGGACATGGAGTGTAAATAGTTAAGGCACATGCATCGGTGGTGCAAAAACAGTTCACACTGGTTTTTATATTGGTAGCAGGTTCCTGTATATAACTTTACAATTATCAAGTTATTATGCAGCATAGTCCAAGGTGCTAGTCATGGAAAGTGTTGACCTGCAGACAACAGCACATGCCACATAAGGGGTACTTGTAATTTAAAGAGCCATGATTCTATTATATGTGTGTCTTTTCTAGCGCATATGAATCCATTACTGTGGAATGATTGTTTGTGTGTGTGTTTGTCTGAAAGATAGAGATTCATTTTTTTCACAGCATTATATTGTCTCTCCATGTTATATCAGTGGCCTCATTTTTTCCACAGTGAGCAAAAACCTTCAAAAACAGCAGCTGTTACACATCATGAAGTCTTTCTTCCATTCCACTTCATTCTTGACTCATACACCTCTGTATTCTTTTTCTCCTATTGACATTATACTTGTCCTAGACACATATTTATTAATATGTATCACTTCTATTTGTTTCTGTTATACATATACAAATATGCCCTAGCCATCTGTGTTCTTTATTTTTCTTTTTACTACTTTCCAGTGTTCCTGAATAAGTCTCTAGTAAAACAAATTGTACTGCCAAAAATGCATGGCAAAACTTTTCAACTGGCAAAGACTGCGCAGCAGAACGACATTAGAATCCTGAAGTAGCTCAGCTGATGTCCCAATACTTTGTCAATACATCTGCATCTGCAGATGTAGGTTGTGTTTTGCTGACTCGGCTGTAATATTTAAGACTGGAAGCGCTCTGTAATTTGGACAAACAGTCATTAGGATGTTAATGAAAACCTGCTTGAAACCTGTTTTCGACTGCAGGCGGTTCACAATATCCAGATATATTTTATCAGCAATGTAGTCCCTTGTAGTTGTTTATATTGTTCTCTTATGTCTCACCTATTTAACTGTGAAAGCTTTCAATAAATACCTTAACATTTTTTTGCAAATTCTGAATACAAAATAGCATACGTGTGATCTGCATCACTCTAATCTGGGTTCACCCTGGTTGCAAATTTTACTCAATCAGAATATATATATACACTGAAAGTTCACTGGATTAGGAACACTTGGCCAGTAACAGGTTGGGCCTTCTGTTTTTTGGATTACTTTCAGAATGCAGACATCAGCGAACATACATCACAAGGTGCAAACAGCCTCCATACTCAAATCGAACAATGACGCTCACCTCATGGATCGACCACAGGTGGTCGGCAGCTTTGTGTCATTAGGATGTTAGATAATGGTTCTTCCACTCTTGGTACAGCAATATTTAATTTAATATTTTAGATTTAAAAAAATATTAAATATTTATGACAGAATGATCCTTCATTTAGAGTTCAGAAACAACTTCGTAGACCACAGTGGATTAAACTGTGGACCACAGTGAATAAACTATGTAATTAGTATAGAAAACCATAAACAAAGTCACAAACTCAACTATTACCTTTACACCCATACAGTTTCACAGTATAAAAGGTAAGGTATAAAGTATGTGTATTTGCATGTGTCTGTATTAGGGGATTTGTAAGGTTTTAAGAGTGTGGTAGCTCAGCAGTTATCAGAAACAACATCCACGAACTCTATCCGTCAGATTTTGGCCTCTTCAGAGCATAGAGACTACACTGGTTAAAATGGTTAATGGCTTTCTAGGGGCATCTGATTAGGGTTGTGTATCTTTGCTTGCCTTTCATGTCCTAAGTGCAGCTTTTGATACAATTGATCACTATTCTCATTCATATATTGGAGAATGTTCTTGGATTTAACTGATTGGTGCTGTCCTGGTTTATATCTTATTTTTCTGTGCGTTATCAGTATGTAGATATAAAATGAGACGTCTCTAAGCTGTGTAATGTAAAGTTTGGTGTGCCACAAGGTTTTGTTTTAGGACCACTGCATTTCTCCATGAATATGCAGGGTAAAATTGTTCAAAGACATGGTATCAGTATCCATTGATAAATTGATAACACACAGCTGTATGTTTCAGCAAAACCAGATGAGTGACATCATTTTAATAAAGTTTAAGAATGTGTAAAGAAGATTAGAAAATGAATGCTAAACATATTTCTTTTCTTAACGCTAATAAAAGAGATGTACTCATTCTTGGACACCAGGTAGTTATGTTCTCTATCCGCTTTTAGAATTTTTTTGATCCACCTCGCCTAATTTGGTCAAAAAGCTCTACAATTATGGAACAGTCTTCTAATTAATGTTTAGGACTTCATAGTTTTAGTTCCTCTATAGGATAAAGGTGCAGACTTGGAAAGATATGCACACTGTAGTGTTTGGAGGTTTAAATGTTATTATGTCTCAGGGAGCAGTCATGTCTTTGTTCGTTCTGTGTCTCCATTTGATTTATTCCGCTAATGCTGATCTTACTGGAGTTTGTTCTCTAACATATAATAAAGTTCTTAAATTGCTTTTCGTTACAGTGAACATGCCTAATCATTTTACTTTTCTGCTCATTCTCTGTTTATGCTGAGGAGCACAAGCTACTACTGATAGAGTGCTGATCCTGACATCATCTCCTGCACCCACCTGATCTACCCTAATGGTCAACTTACAGACTCTTTACATGGAATCTTTTTACAGACTATATAATCTATTATCACTCCGATGAGGATGGGATTCCCTTCTGAGTCTGGTTCCTCTTAACGTTTCAACCTCTCATCATTTGAGGGAGTTTTTCCTTGCTACGTTCACAAGTGGGCTTGCTCATACGAGATAAAAATTAATTTTATTTAAACTTCCTTTATTTAATTTAATATCCTTTATATTAATATATATTTAATATCCTTTATTTCTTTTCTGTAAAGTTACATTGTGAAAGCACCATGGAAATAAAACCAAACTGAATTATATAATTGTTAATGTTAGTTCTCATTGCTCATGTATATACTTGAATGTGCTGAGGTTAGACAAGGTGAGACAGGGAAATTTGCTTGACTGAAACAAACAGGCTTTGACAACTATGAAATAGTCTTAGAAAGAACTAAAGTGGGATATAAAATGCAAGAAAGTTGAGGAGTCAGCGGAAGGTTGCCATATGTCAACTCCTCGTGTGCAGGCTTCTCTCCCACATGCTGGCTGATCTGACAAAGAGAGCTTAAACCTTAAAGAGGGCAGCTGCAAACACTCAGCTCGCAGGAAATGGGATTTGAGATGGGGGCATGACTCTTTATGTGAGGGAAATCAGTCACTGCTGTTTAGGCAATGCCTCAGAGAGATGGTAGCTCCCTTGAAGAAGGTCAAGAGACAAAAAGATTAATGTGCACCATGATTATATGCCTAACCTAAAATAACACCTTGTGGTTCACACGTGTTTTTAATTCAGCAGTCATATTAGACAGGTGTAAAGAGGTGATTTATTCATTCATCTTCATCACTGCTGATTTATTCTGGTCAGGGTCATGCTGGGTTCGGAGCCTTTGTGGAACGCTGTGGACATTTAAGGGGACCATGCACGCACAAAATTTTTAAAAATTGTTAATTGAAAAAAAAATGTAAAACATTATCTTGTTCTTTAAACACTATTATGTTTTTACATAGTAGTGCTTCTTCATAATTTCCATGTCTTCGATATTTAATAGAATATAGTAAGAATAGAGAAAACCACTAAATGAGAAGGTGTGTCTAATTATAATAAGTGTGACTGGTAATGTACAGTATAAAGAAGAGTTTTAGCTCATTATTATGTCTTTTTCTTTAACAGTAATCAGAGCTAGGGTGGTTGGAGGAAAAGAGGTCAGCGCTGGGAATGATATTTATGGCAACCCTATCAAGAGGATCCAGTATGACATCAAGCAGATTAAGGTAAATGGAGATCGATGGTGGGCAGCATGGTGGTGCTGGTAGGCATTAAATCAAAATGAGTGAATATTTTCGAAAAACAATAAAGTTTATAGGTTTGAACATTAAATATCCTGTCTTTGTAGTGTATTTAATTGAATAACTTTTGATAAAGTATTTGCAAATTATTGTAAACATCCTAACTTCATTAGAATTGAGGTTGTAGTTTGCATGTTCTCCCTGTGTTTGTGTGTGTTTACTACTGGTGCTCTGGTTTCCTGCCGCCTTTTAAAGATATGCATGTTAGGTTAAGTGTTGTCTCTAAGGTGCCCATTAGTGTGTGTGTGTGTGTGTGTGTGCGCCCTACGATGGATTGTCACCCTGTCTAGTGTTGTTTCTTCTGTTTCAACCAGAGTTGCTGTGTTAGCACCGGCTAGCCCTTGACCCCATGTGGATTAGGTGGAAGAAATCGAATGAATGAGAATGCTGGTTTGTCTCTTAATGATTTGTTTCTTGAGGGTACACAACTAACCTTACTGAGCGCATACATGTTATTTTTTCCAGATGTTCAAAGGACCAGACCAGCACATTGATATGATCTTTACTGCACCTTCTTCCGCTGTGTGTGGAGTTACTATGGACACCAATGCAAAGAAGGAGTACCTCATCTCAGGTAGATTGTGTGAAGTTTAGCGTTGTGTATAGTATTTTGTGAAGGGTAGCATGTCATTTTAGGATGTTTAATGGTCAAGCCCAAACCACAGGGTGCTATTAGTTTCTCAGCGGTAGCAGAGGCCTGCGGGACATTCAGAACTTGTGCTTGGTGATTAAAAGTTGCAGCTACTGGCAGAATTATATACAATATTAGACTTATATTTAGATTTGATTGCTCTCATCTGTGAACCAAATAAGCTGCTGATCAAACAAAAAAGAGAAAATGAAAGGTCATGAATGTATGAGGACAGACATCCTCTGGTTTCTCAATTTCATACTGATTCAGCATAGCCCAAATTACAGAGTGGACGAGGCAGAGGGCTGCAGAAGGTAGCAATTGCCTTGTAAAGCTGAAGGTTTAAGGAAGGAGGGGGTACCATAATGAGGGAATATGGACTCACAGCAGCTGCTGAGGTTGTGATTTCAAAGTACACATTCCATACTAACTTTGCAAATATAGTATGTAAAAAATACTATATGAAGAAGAAAGAGGGGCTAGAGCACGTTTCAAACAAAAACTTGATAAATGATTGTTGTTGAATCAATCAATCCGTGGGGTCCTAAAACCCTTGTTTTTGTCTAACAGACAGGCTAGGGGCAGTGGTCAGAACACTTGACAATAGACTCTAACTTATTATCCTAATTTGCCAATCTAAGGCAAATTCCAACCCCAATTCCAAAAATCTCATTTGGGCTTTGCTACAATGCAAATAAAAACATAATCCAATGATTTGCAAATCTCATGAACACATATTTTACTCACAGTCGAAACACAGAACACATATCTTGTGTTTTAATTGTGAAAAATATTAGCTTAGTTGGGATGGAACGACATAATCTTGGCTTGCCATAACTGCAAGTTAAAGAGAGCTGTATCATGCAACGAAGAAGCCATATGTCAACAAGATCCAGAAGTGCGGCATCTGGGCCGAAGAATGGGACAACATTTTTCTCCCAAATCATAAAGAAAAAACACATTTTATATTACTTATTTATTGTTTGACATCATTCTCAGCACCAGTGGCCATTTTTATAGACATACCCAAGTTTCAACTTATACACAAAGTCACACATCTATAGATAAGTCAATGACAATTTAGCATTTCCAATTTATCTAGTGTTTGGACTGTGGGAGGAAACCGGAGCACCCGGAGTAAACGCAAGCAAACACGGAAAAAAACATGCAAACTCCACACACAGACTTCCCAGTTCACCCCAGCCAGGGTTAGAACTCAGGTCCTCCTTGTTGTGAGGCCAACGGTACTATCCACTGTGCCACCGTGCTGCCCAATTTCATATTAAAGCTAAATAGTTTATTATCGACGTTATCATGTCATTGATAAATGACTTTCATATATTTTCATCATGTTGAACTGAATGGAATGAATATCCGCTATTTCAAAGATGATTAGCAACTAAGTGATCTTAGTATATTGTCTGTACTTGTATGTTTGTTATCTGTACACCAGAAATAACAGGTATCCTCCACACAACTGTTTATGTCTAGCCATCTGTCTATCTGTCCGTCCTTAAACTTCAGTAAACTTGTTTATGCTTCCTTTCTTGCTGTGAAGTACCTGGAGTGATTTTGTCCCTGTCAATAAGTTGCTACTATTGACGCAATAAAATATTAGAATGACTATGTCACCATAATTACAGCACATCAGAGCTTCTACAGTAGAGATTTAAGCAACACTTTTAGATTTGCGCAAAAGGGAAAAATGATCCCTCCTCTGGGTGTATACTTTATTTAAATTAAATTATAGGAAAGACAAATAAATGCGTTCATTTTCAACATAATCGCCCTGGTTTCATGTCATGACATACGCTGTGTAGCCAGCCATCGCAAAGCGGTGATGGTGAAAGGCATGAAATAATTATTTTCCTTTTTAAACTTATCAGAATTTATACTTAGACATTACTAGACATAGATTGCATAATATGGTCCAACCATTTTAAAATTCTATATTCTAAATTAAGTAAAGTTTTAGTGTTTGTTTATAGACAGTTATGTCTATTTTTACAGCTGGTAATTTCTCCTCTGTCTACATTTTAATTTGTCTGACATGCATATTCCAGGAAAGGCAGATGGCAGTGGAAATATGCATGTGACTTTGTGTGATCTCATCATGCCGTGGGAGTCCACGAGTGCCACCCAAAAGAAGAGTCTGAGCCAGCGTTACCAGATGGGCTGCGACTGCAAGGTGATAAGCAGCTTTGTCTTACACAATGGGTGCAACTCTAATTATCACGCTTTTACAGGTTCTCACATTCCCAGCATGACCATGGTTTAGAAACGCAGATAATCTTAAACAGGAAGACAAAGTGCCCTAAATAACACACAAGTGTATTACATAATGGTTAACGTGACTGTTTATTTTTGCTGTGAGTAGATCACACGCTGTGCAGCCTTCCCCTGTGAGATCAGCAGCCCTGAGGAGTGCCTGTGGACAGACTGGGTGACGGAGAAGCTCATTCATGGACGCCAGTCTGAACACTACTCCTGCATCAAGAGGGGAGATGGTTCGTGTGCTTGGTACCGTGGAAGTGCTCCACCAAAGAAGGAGTTCCTTGATAACGAGGACCCGTAATCTAATAATAATAATGCCATCGCATGTTCTATAAAGTAAATTAAATTAAAAATACAACATAAGTCAAATTAAAACTACACCAAACAACGTTAAGATACGATTTATAGTTTAATTAGATATAAAATACAGTAGGTCAATGCAACTCCATTATCACTGATACATGACGGACAATCTTAATTTATAGAATAGATACATCCTGCCCCAAAATGCGCTTAATCTCTTTTTTTCCCCCATAAATGGCTTTTCTGTCTGCAAAATGTTTCCACTTAGAGCATATTTCACATTTTTTTGTCTTTTTCCACCTCAAATAATGAGACAGTTGAACTACTCTTGCAAATGTAGTTACACAGAGCTAAGCTAATTGGTCAAGTCAAATACATACATGGTGAGGCAGGACTTCCCAGACATTTAGAACATTGACTGTGATCAAATGATGAGCATTAAAACAAGCAAAGGAATATTAGTGACCAAAGTCTTTCCACATTTTTCTGAGGAACAAGAAAGCTATTAGTTTGCTGCTGACCAAATTCAAGAATGTTAGTGCATGGGAACAAGATGTTTATCTCAATCCTTCTTATTTGTATTGTGTTTGCTTTTAATCACAAAGTCCAAGCATCCCTTTTAGGGACAATATATAGGCATGATAAGCCAATACCATGTAATCAGTTTGACACTGCTTGTCGCAATATTATTGGTTTTTTTCTCGGATAAGGTAAATGTTAATGTGTAATGTGTCCTTATTTGTATGTTATTTACTTGTTAGATATTACCTGACTCTCTATCTGCTCTATACCTCTATATCCCTTTAACATATTTTTCATTGCAACATGTAAACCTTTGTCTCGTCTGTGCTATTTTTATAACATTAGATATCTGTATCTGGCTTTTTTACAGATACTTTCTCTTGATCCTTATTCAACTTTTTATTGCACTTTGTAGACACTGCTACAGAACTGAAACCTCGTTTCGGGTTTTGTACATCTTGCCATCACTAGAATACCATTTAATGCCTTTTATGCTTATTTGCAAATGACTTTTGTGTAATGATATTACTGAGCGTACATTAACAAATGCTTGATCTTTCACGGCTTGGATGTTAGTGATTGTCTCTCTATATATATATATATATAATTTGTTAAGTGATGCACAGCTAGAATGTTTAATGAATCAGGGCTGTGTAAGACTGTACTTTCTATTGTAAGTGGCATGGCACACCCCGGTTTGACCTTCAGTGTTCGGGTTAACGTGCAAGCATGTTTGATTAGCATACAGCGTCTACTGCATTAGGAGTGAAGATTCTTCTTTGTGCTGCATAGTGAGAGATAGAGAGAGGCAGAGTGAAATATGTTTTTGTGACCATTCGCTGATTGGACTCTGCTAAGTCACGTGTCAGACAGAGAAATGTATGAGGGTAGTAGTTGCTAGGGATTTTGACAGGGTGAACCATAGCACAATGAGAGAGAGAGTCAGAAGACGGAGGAAGGGAAAGAAAGCAGACCACTGTTGAATAGAAGAAAACAAACGTTTCTTTTTTTTTTTTTTTTTACTGGGCTTGAATGATTGATGCTTTGAAGCTAATGCTGTTTCGTGTATTTGTTCTTAAGTACTAAAGCGGTACAAAATGAACACAATAATCTTCTGATGATCAAACACAAGCAAGCCTTTTAGGGGGTTGTTGCTCAAACTGAGGTCTCATCTAATTCCTTTTTTTTTCTTTTTTAAAAGCTGACAGTGTTGAAGAAACAGAATTTGCTGGTCTAAAGAACTCAAGCTTTTTGGAGAAATTGTGCTTTAAATCGAAAATCTTTCACTAATTATTTCTTTTTGAGCATTTTATAACTTGCTATGAACATTTGGTATTTGGTATGAATTTATTTTCCAGAATGACATTTCACAAACATGCGTGAATACCTATAAATACTTAGATAAAGGTAATGTAAGGTTAGTGTTAGCGATGTTTAATATGCACCCTGCTATATCTACATTACAGCTTTGTATTAAATGTAATGAAATATCTACAGCATAATTTAAATATTTGTTGTTACTATGTTTCTGTATATTACTGTCATTACCTTTATCCATATGTTATTTCTCACCTGCTTTTGTCTTTTCCTACAAAGTTCTGTTGGAAGTACAGTTTTGCTGGGAGTTCAACTGTGTGTAAACCACATATGAGATTGTTATGATGAGAACAAGACTATGCATGTCTGTGTGTAATTCCCTATGTGGATGTTCACTTGTTGGGCAAATTTACAGTATTAATAAAAAATTAAAATGAAAAAATTAGGCTGTTTTCCAATTTTTCTGAAGGTAATCATACATTTCAGGCGAACGTGTGATGAAAACATTGCTGATGTCTGCATGACAGGTTCATTTACAGATCGCTAACAGACCAGAGAAGCTTGAAGCCTGTAGTTTAAGCTTAACCAATACAAAACATATACCACATTCCTATCATTTGACCACCCCAAACCCAGCTGTCGCCAGCCTTTAAACATACAACACAAATATTGGTCTAACAGCAGCTAGCATACTCTACAAGATTCTGTTTAATGGTGGAAAGGTTTGCTTTGTAACACCTACCTCTAGTGGCCACATGATGACATTGCAGTTGCTCCTACATGTCATACACAGTCAACCCTTTGCAATCTTTTGCTGCACATAAAGTTATCTACTTTCATCAGGGTTTGCCACAGCAAGTCAATCATCAGTGACTAACTCGCATCATTGCTCTGGCAAATGTTTTACGCCGGATGCCCTTCCTGAAGCAACCCTCACCACAGTTATAATGTTCAAAATAATAGCAGTGTGTTGAAAACGTGAGTAAAGCTCAGAGTACATAGTATAGTTTTACTATCCATGCATTGGGAAAACTGCACATTATATTCCAAATAAAAATATGAATTTATCAAGTTTTCAATTTCTTTACAGTAAATTAAGAAAAACTAATATCGGCCTGTTTAAGAGAGAGGCCAGAATAAGAAAAAAAATAACAGTGTATGCAGCTTTTTTTTACAAACTCATATTTACTGTATAAACTAAAAATCTTTAGAATTTATCGTTCCTGTGATTCACTAAACTAATATTTGAATGTATAGCCAATTCAATTTTATTGATAAAGTGCTTTTAACAACGGACATTGTCCCAAAGCAGCTTTACAGAAAATGTTTTACCAGATGAGTAATGATGGAACTCCCTAAGGAAGTATGGAAGACACCA
>JAOUQT010000047.1:7985967-7999445 GCA_025769995.1 Xyliphius kryptos
GGTGTGTGCTGACTCCAATTTAACATGAGTTTGAATGTAATTGGTTAAATCTGAACACAGCATCACCCCCAGCTCTAAAAGGGTATGCACACTTATGCAACCACGTTTTCTCAGTTGTTTATTTCTTACTTCACCCACTGAAAGGTTTTAGTTTGTTTTTCAATTGCATTGTACAGGTTATAGGTCACAGGTTATAGGTCACATTAAAGGTGGACAAAGTTATGAAAATATTTGTCTTGCTGTCATTTTTTACATCAAAAAAACCTGGCATTTGAACAAGGGCTGTGTGGACATTGTATATCCACTGTATATTCATTTATTACAACCCTGAGAGTTAAATAGTAGATTACTGTATAGGGTGAAAAATGTGGCCATGGCTGACAAAGTAAAAATTATTATATTTCTTATTTAAAAAACTATTTTTCTTTGTGGTTGCACAAAGTACTTGATCAGCACATATTCACTGAATGATAACTGGATTAGGGACACATGCCACGAGGATATTTATTCTTTTTAGATAGTTCATTTTGACTGAGTCCCTGTTGGTAGTTTAAATTTCTTTAACTGCTTATTACAGTTATTACATACATAATCATTTCTCTTTTTTTCTGTCAAGCTACATATGCTACTACTGCAAGCACGCTGATCCCCACACTCCTACACCTGCATGACTCACTGTGATGATCTATTTCCTGTGGGAGCTCACATATGGTGTTTCCTGTTTACCACCTCATTATTAAACTAAGTTACAGACTTGTTTAATCTGTATTGCCCAAAGATAATACTTTTTGGGATAATGGCTCCTCTCAAAGTCTCTCCTCTTTCTCTGAAGCTGCTCAGCAACATTATTCCGTTTAAAAAATGCTGTGTATAAGATATATAATATTACAGTTAGGTTTTTAAATAAGTACGTACGTTTTTCGTCTTTCAGATTTTTCCCCTGGGTAGGGTTGCCAGGTCCGAGCAATGAAAAACCGGGACAACCAAGGGAGGTGCTACCGGTGTTTGCGTCCTATGCGAGAAGGGGGGAGGGTGCTAACGGTGTTCGCTTTTGTTAAAAACCGGGACATTTTGGGTAGAATATATTTTCCTAGACACACTATTAAAAACCGGAGCAGTCCCGGAAAAACCGGGACACCTGGCAAACCTACCCCCAGGGGTCGCCACAGCGTCATTCGCATTGTCTATCTGGCACATGTTTTACGCCGGACGCTCTTTTAGACTCAGCCAGCTTTGTATTCCTTCCCCGATGGACACACGTACACTACCTGAGTCTAAAACAGCGTACTACTTCCCTAACACCATTATTAGTGCGGCACTCCTGGTGCACTGTATCCAACCAGCAAATATCATATTTAGTATGGGAGTATTGTAGTATGAGACTGTGCGTATGGTTTACGCTTTTCCGGAAGTAGACTCACAGGGCGGAGTCAGAGCTGGATGTTCGATGGTTGGCTTTGGCTGTAGACGGGGTAACAGTAGCAGTAGTTTTGTGAAAGCTGGACAAACCGTATATAATTGTATTCTAACATTAGAGTAAACATCAACAGCTGTAGCCTTTAATCATCGTTAAGTCATCTCTAAGAGGCATTTTGTTTGTTGGTGGGTATCTAAAAGAAACAAGCTTGGCGAAGCTGACTCGAAATCCGTAAACAGTGGCTATCGCTGGGACAGAAATCAGGTGAGTTTTGTATGGGGCCCGCAGTGTTTAGCTTTATGTTAGCTAAGTTACCCGAGAGCTACAGGTGCCTCCTGCTGCTGGTGGCAGCTAGCTGGACGAGATTGTGTGTGTGGTTCTATTTCAATGCCTTTTTTAATGAACAGTGATTTACGTCGAATTATTATTTGGGAGAAATTGTCATCTTTTGCGTTCCCTGGTGTTCCAGCCCATTCAGTCTGATAGCCACTTCGCTAACTGTTATAGCTAACTTTTGATAACGCTTTATGCTCAGTATAGCTAGCTGATTTAGCCGATTTATTTAACTTATGGTTAGACAATGTCAAAATCCTTTGGGAAATGTCAAATCCTTGACAAAAACATTATTTTCTGTATATTCGGTTTGTTTAATAATAAATCGAGTATTTTTTATTTATACACATACATGTTTGTTCTGGACGTTTTATAAACAAACTTGTTTCGTCTTGTGCCTCAGCGGTGATTAGTTACAGTCTGCAATGTGAACAGTAACTGATTAGATTAGTTTCATTTGAATATAGGAGGCATAATGAGGACACAGTGCTGTATTCTGATGGCGCCTTCAATGTTATGTTGAGCAACTGTACTGCCTAAACGAGGTGTGTCCTTTTCAGCAGGTGAATCTCCAACAGTGTGTTTTACAAGCTCTGGCCAGCATGCATGTGTGTGTGTGATGAGATGTGTGTAGGTTTGGGGGCGGAGTACTATGCTGCGTTTCTGTTCCACCGGTTTGTCAGGTTTCAGCAGAGATGACGATGACAAGCTTCTCCTATCACTTTCTGTGCTGTACTAAACCTTATTTTCCTTATGACTCGTCCGTTATGCAAACCAGGGTACGTTGAACGTCCGTGAAGTGTGTAGACGTGCTGAGTAGATTAAATACCATTGTATTACTCAATGGCCTATAGAATAAAGCTACACGTGATTACTTTATATGTGGTAGATAGTCCTGACCTTACTTCTATGTTCCTGTTATCTTTCACTCAATCCAAGCTTATAAATGTTTATACATTCATAATAAATTATGTTTGTCCTTCATGCCAAGTGTACTATAAAATCATGCAACTTATTACCAACCCTGTAGAAACAGTTTCACTGCCTTTACTGTAATAGTGTACGCAATTTTGTTTAGAGTAAGTGCTAAAAATGTGTTTTATTCCTAAACAGTCTCCCATCAGACAAGTTACATTATATTAGATCATGGCTAGATGTGAAAATACTTTGTAAACATATTACATCTTTGGTCAGTTTAACATTGTGGTTTATTTAATGAAAGATTTAGATTTCCTGGATAATGTACCTAATTTGGATTAATGTCAATGGACTCAGTAGTATAAGCTACTATAAGTAGTATGGACTCAGAAGTATAAGCTCTGATCACAGTGATTACCATATGAAGGATTTATTGGGGCAAGATGGTGGCACAGTAGATACTGTATGTCGATAGATGTGGTAGGGATGTGATAGATATAGATGTGGTCTTGCAGCAAGAAAGTCCTGGGTTTGATACTTGGGTGGCATTTGACTGTTCTTCCTATGTCTGCCTACGTATAACTGTGTGTTTGTTTATAACATGGTGTTAAAAAAATAAAAGAATATTTATGAAATTTTTGCAAATTGGTGCAGCCACATTACATAGAAAATCAGAACCACTATGCTTATGTTGTGTATATAGGCCAACTATATAGAATTGACTATATATTAATATAATTTTTTTTTTGCTAGAAATGCACAGTACTAAAGAAAGAAACTTGTCAGCACGTTTATTCACTTTAAGTTTGTTGCTAGTTCTGCTAGGCATTGAAATTTTGTAGTCCCAGAAAACATTTACATGTGCCTGTTTAAAATGCACATGTATACATTATTTTACAAATGTCATAGTTTCAAGTTAAGGTAATGCATCATACAAATAATCTTATTTTTAAAAAATACCGGAAGAGATGAGCCTGGGGACTGTGTATTTCTGACCACACCCAGTGTTCGTTCATATTTTTGTTTATATAAGAGGCGGATGTAGAGAGGGGAAGAAAGGATAAACGAGGCATTTGTGCTTCCACAGTTAAATGTACTTCTGACCTGATGGCTATGATTGTAAAGGGAGTAGTGTCTCATGCTGGCCTGTGAGAAATGGAGGAAGTCGCCTGCTTGCACACTTCCACATTCCCTCTATGTGCCTTTGTTTAACCATAGTACATTTGTTCGCTATGATACTGGTGTGATGATAACTCACAGTCCACTGATTAACCCCCCATCGCTTTGTGCCTCTTTAACGGACAAGATATTGTTATCTATGGTCATACTGGTCAAACCTGTAAAACACACACCTGCTTCCATAGTATGATTTTGTTTTGAAGTGACAATCCACAATATTTAAATGGTTCACAACATTGAACATGGATTACTTGATAAGGTATTTAAAAGTTTTTTGTTCTTATAGAAGACACTGCGTGCAGTTGCAGATATCCCTGACTGCAAATTTAAATAAAAATCACATCTACATAAGTTTTAATAGCTTTTACTAAATACTTTGTTGACGCATCTTTGGCAGCAATTACAGCCTCATGTATTTTTGAGTATGATGCTACAAGCATAGCTTACCTAGGTTTTCCCATATTTTGTTGCAGAACTTCTCAATCTGCTTCAAATTTTATTAGGAGCGTCGAAGCACAGCAGCCATTTTCAAATCTCTCCAGAGATGTTCAGTCAGGTTCTGTCTTAAATCTGGACTCTGGCAGGGTCACTTGAACATTCACAGAGATCTCCGGAGCCACTCTTTTGTTATCTTGACTGTGTGCTTAGGGTTGTTGTCCTGTTGATGAGTGAATCTTCACCCCAGTCTGACGTCAGGAGCGCCTCAAAGATGTCCCAAAATTTGCTTCATTAATTTTCCCCAGGTACTGCTGCTGAAAATCAACCCCACAGCATAATGCTGCCACTGCTTTGATTGCCTGTAGCGATAGCAGATATGACAATTGCCATTCAGGCCAAAGAGTTTCGTCTTTGTTTATCAGACTAGAGAATTTTGTCTCTAATGGTCTGAGAGGCTTTTAAGTGCATTTTGGCAAAATCCAGGCCATCTGTCTTTTGCCTTTTACTAAGGTAAAATGAATATTTGGTCAAATGATTTTAGTCTATCGAATGATGATCAGGTGTGAGTGGGCAGACCTTCATTTACTAAATAGGGTCTGTACAATCTGCTCTTCACAACACGTTTGTGCAAATGGTTCATGGCACGAACAAAGGAGATTTCTGAGGACCTTAGGAAAAGTTTTATTGATGCTCATCAGGTGGAAAAAGGTTACAAAACCATCTCTAAAGGGTTTGGACTTCACCAATTCCCATTCAGACAGATATTCTACAAATAGAGGAAGTTCAAAACCATTGTTATTCTCCCCAGGAGTGATTGACCAACAAAGATCAAGAGTAAAGTCGGTGAGGTCGCATAGGACCCCAGGGTAACTTCTAAGCAACTGAATGCCTCTCTCACTTTGGATAATGTTAATGTTCGTTAGTCTACCATCAGCGGAACACTTAACAACTAATGTGTGCATGGCATGGTTATAAGGAGAAAGAACAGTCAGTTTGCTAAAGATCACATGGACAATTAAGCAAGTAGTCTTTACCACCTCTGCATAACTAAATGCACTGACTTGTGGTCATGTGTAACTAATAAAGATACCAGCGAGTTTGCATATATACATACACAAGTGTTTGGTGCCAGTGTGTTCTTAAGACTATCTGCCAATCAAATTACTAATTTTTTTACTTGGTCTAAAAATATGGATCTTAAAATTATTATTCAAGTTGGAGATGGATGACAGGATTTTTGGAAACAGTTTTAATCTTAGTGTTTTAATGTAGGAGTAGAATAATATGAAGATCATACATTTGCTTAGTAATAAATTGTGTGTGCTGATCTTTTTATTAAAAAAGCCTGTTCAATAAATGTGTGACTTGTTAAGTTAAATCTGAGCTCTTAAGATATAAAAAGTGTAAAAAGAAAATCGATCAATAAAGTTTGTAACCTGAACAATTACACAGTATAAGTATAAGCTTTGGGAGGTCCTGAAGATTTGTTATTGTGCTTACTTTAGATTACCATTGCCGTGTTGTAATTTATAGTTTCTTTTCTTTTGGACCTTTTGTGCAGTAGTATGCCAAGAATTCAGTGATGCTATTGCTGTAGAGGACAGTCAACTCTTAGCAAGCCTGGTGACCTAATACCTTTGTTAACCCTGAAACATTTCCTCTAGACATGAACGCCTTCTCTCTTGTCTCGTATTTTCTAATATTAATGAGTTATTATGCATTTTCTCTATCAACATAATATCTGGTAATGGACAGAAAAGTACTGCTAATAATAATGATCAGTGCTAGTGATTTAATTGTGGTTTGTTTGTGGTTTAACTGATCTTCCTTCCAAAAAAGTTGTGACAAAGAACAAATTGTAAATACAAAATGGAATGCTATGATGTGGAAGATTCAAAATTTTATTTAGAATAAAACATAGATGACATATCAAATGTTTAAACGTAGAAAAATGTGTCATTTAGATAGAAAAATTCTGTAATTTTAAATTTGGTGACAACACATCTTAAAGTTGGGACAAGGCCATGTTTACCACTGTGACACAGCCCCTTATCTCTTTACAACAGTCTGTAAATGTTTGGGCACTGAGGAGACGAGTTGCCCAAGTTGAGGAATAGGACTGTTAACCAATTCCATTCTTGTCTAATGTAGGATTCTAGTTGCTCAACTGTCTTAGGTATTTTTCTCTTATTTCTCTTTATGCGCCAAATGTTTTCTATGAGTGAAATATCTGGGCTGCATGCAGTAACTCAACCCTTCTTATACGCAGCCATTATGCTGTAATTGATGCAGAATGCGGTTTGGCTTGTTGGAAAAATGCAAGGTCCTTAAGAGAAAAGTCATCTGGATGGCAGCATATGTTGTGCTAGCCCCTGAATATACCTTTACCTTTTATTGATGGTGTCCTAACAGATGTGTAAGCTGCCATGCTACACGCACTAATGCAAATCCATACCATCAGAGATGCAAGCTTCTGATCTGAGCACTGATAACATCTTGGGTTGTCTTAATCCTCTTAAGTCCAAATGACACATCGACCCTGATTTCCATAAAAAACTTTAAACTTTAAATGCACTGCCGTCTAAGGGCCCGAAGATCACGGTCACCCAGTATGGTTTTCCGCCCTTTACCCTTACGCACAGAGATTCTTCAGATTCTCTGAATCTTTTGATGATATTATGCACTGTAGATGATATTTCCAAACTCTTTGCAATTGTCCAACTCCTTTGGTGATCCGAGCCGCTACCACTCCAACATGCTCTTTTTATACCCAGTCATGTTAATTACCGTTTTCTATTTGGTACTCCAGCTGTTCCTTTTTTGTACCTTTAACTTTTCCAGCCTCATATTGCCCCTCCCAACTTTTTTAAGATGTGTTGCTGTCACGAAATTTCAAATGAGGCTATATTTGGCATGAAATTTCAAATGAGGCTATATTTGGCATGAAATTTCAAAATGTTTCACTTTTGACATGTCATATGTTGTCTATGTCCTATTGTGAATACAATATCAGTTTTTGACATTTATAAAGTATTGCATTTTGTTCTTATGTACAGTTTGTACTTTGTCCCACGTTTTTTTTGGAATCGGGTTTGTATGCAACAGTGGTTTAAAATATTTTAATATGTTAATGTTTATTTATTGTAAGTCTAAGGTTGTATTCATAACATTTTGATGATCGCTATGATCTCCTTCTACAAAGTAAGATTAAAGTCTTATATCATCACAATAGTTATTTTGCAGGTTTATTCACATACATTGTCACATTCAGCGTATGTCATGTTTTTTAAAACATTAAAATCTTGTTTTACTCGAACCATTCTGACAAATAGGGAAAAATGTTTTAATTATCCTGACAGAAGTCCGGCCAGCATGAAAGATAGCCATGTGTTACTTTTACTTCATGCCAGCTTTATCTAGGTGAACTTTGACCTGTGAACTTTGTCCAGATACATTTTGTGAGCTGATCTAAAACAAGAAGGCAACACTGTGCTCTCTTTTTAAAATATATTATCAGATGTCTTCCGACACCATAAAAAATGTATTTACCATTGGCCTTTATGGCTAATATAATGAGCATGTGAACAGACTCTTCAAAGCTTTGCGTGCATGTTTTTCCCTCTTAGTAAATTTGGCATCTCTGTATGTTTGCTCTCATTCTGCTATACTAACACCTAGAGTAATTAATTTCTCCTGAATGGGAGAGGTTGCTACCACTAATTTAGCTTTGCTCAATCCTTACCTCCTACATGAATTCATCGTATTAATGGCCACCTTTTGTTTTTGGTTTTTCAGTCTCTGAGTTAGGTTTTTACTCCATGCTTTATTAAAATTAGCTTCAGAGACTGAGCTTTTCTTAAGTAAAAGACCTCCCACTCATTGTGTAATAAGCTGAGGTTCACCAAGGCCATTTCTGACTGGGTATCTCATTCAGAACCCTATACCCTTTCTGACTCTATCCTTGCTACTGAATGAAGATGTATTATTGCAGGAGCTGGGAGCACGCACATGCTTGAGGATGACTAAATGTGCTAATCTAATAATGAACTAAAGTATAAAAATATGTGTCTGGTCTGAGTTGAATAGCTGAGTCACTTAAAGGAAAAAGAAGGTGGAAAGAATACTTCCCTATTTTCAACAGTGTAACCATCTGGCATTCACTTTGTAGCTTTGAATGTGGGATTTTGCTTAGAAGTTTTATTTATGCTGTATGAACCTTTGTGGTACAGTTAAACTTTGTTCTTGTAATCACTTATAATTTTATCTTATTTTAGAATGAAGTATTTTAATAGCATACTGTTAAATTGGGTGTTTTCTGTGTTTATAGGCTGGTTGTTATTTGTGTGTCTAGTAAATGCAGCATTTTTGGTATTTTAATGTGTTAGCGCATAATGGTCTGCTCCTTGATTCTTTCTTATTTTTAAAGGTTTCTGTGCAACAGGTGTTTTTATCAGCTGCTGTTTGTAAGGGAGGCAGTACTTCATGCCTCAGGAGAACAATGGTTGCTTCAGTCGAGACTGAATTGACCTCCATCCCCCTGTTCATCTGTGAGAACTGGACTGTGGGCAGTCTATTGGTAGTGGGGGCCGAGAGTGAGACACAGAGAGGGAGGAGGGAGGGTTTCAGTCAACAGCGTGTGGCCCCTCCTTTGGAATTCTTGTACCTCTTATCAACATCAGTTTTTTTTCTTGGTTTTGTTGTATACATTAATCATATCCATTTTCTGCTAAAGGTCTTTAATTTATTTGGTATTTATATGGGTCTTTTCTGTTACGAAAATGTGTGACTTCTTTACATGACTTCTCATTAGACTTCCTTTCAATTGTCTCATGTTGTTCCTCTGTCTTTCTCTTCTGATCTGTAAAGGCAACAGACAGGAACAGAGAGAGAGAGGGCAGACTGAGGCCCTTGCTCGTCCCGGGAGGATGAAGAGGTTCCGGAGACATGGGCATGACTCTCATAGGGACAAACTCAAGCAGGAGCTCTACCAGTTCAATAAGGTGATTTAACACTAGCTGTGATTTGTGCATAACTGTAAAGACTTTAGCTTATTTAATAAAGTACAAGTGTGATGATTTAACAGAACCTTATGAGACTTCCAGAAAGATTCTGGCTCAAACTTGCTTGTAACTTTGCATCAGCGTCAATTGCTGCTACTTGCTGTCCATAATATTTTTATATGATCTTTTTTATTATATTAATAGAATTGCGCCATGTTTGGTTTAACACTGGAGGTTTTCCTGCTGGGGACATGTGATGCTTAATTATCGCGTTTTACTTTTTTGACATGTTTATAAAACCACCTTGAGAGTGTAAACATTTGTTTTGTGAAAATCTGGACTTTTTAGAAAATCAGCCAAATTTTATATAAATATATAGATTTTTTGCAAAGTTAAGTGTCAGATGTGGTCATTTGTTGCTGTAAATACTAATCTTCATGTTTCTCCTGCACTGTTCTCCGTGTAGACTGTAGAGCATGGATTTCCCCACCAACCAAGCGCATTGGGCTACAGTGCCAGTCTGGGACTTCTGGCCATTGGTACCAGATCTGGAGCCATCAAACTGTATCCAGACTTTTAAGTGGGTGGGAAAAGACTGTGTTTATATTGAGAATTCTGGTTAGATCAGAATGGAAAATTCTGGGATATTGTTATCTGTTGGAAGCATAAGCAGTGAATTTAATACAGGGTTGTATTACTGTTTTGTGTGAACCATTCTTGTTTTCTCGTCTCATGACACACCCACAATTGCCGTGTCTTGTGGGTGTGTATATACTTTTCTCACATATTTGCTTATTGGCTAATTCTTATTGATCTGTAGCCAGGTTTATGCCTTTGCAAAATTTAAAGTATTCCCTATTTAGAATATCTTGTTTTACAGCAAGGCATCTAACTGGTAATCTCAGAATTTTATTTGGTAAACAGGAAAGTTGCTGCAATATGCTCCATTCAGACAGTTTTAAAAGCTTTCTGAATGATTTCTTTCCAGTTTCCTCTCCAATATCCGTATTCTTCTGCATTGTTTTACTTAACTGTCTATCAGCTATGGAGCCCCAGGAGTGGAGTTTATGGGGCTGCATGATGAGAATGCTGCAGTTACACAAGTTCACTTTCTCCCACAGCAGGTATGTCTGCAAACTATAATATAACACATTTAGATTTTGGTATGCAGTCGGACATTTGCTGCACATGATATACACTGCTTTCTAGAAGAGGGGCATTTTAGTGATGAACACGAACAGTTTGTCTGTTAACTATTTATCTTTGTTTTATTATTTCCATAAATATTTACATGTAAAATATTGAACCTCATGACACACCTGGTTTGTCTTTAACGTTTAAGGAATAAATCAAGACCGGTTTTCTGTTATAATAAAAACATTCTTATATCAAGTGTATTTTTCAGCTCAGTATTTCATGCCAGTATTTGTTAAAACAATAACACTTACTCAGCAGTGTAATTTAAGAATAATTGCAGATGTTTCTTTTTATTATACAGGATAAGCTTTTCATACCATTACAGTATAGTTTCGTTTTATAGCAATTTTTCTTCCAGGGATTTGTATTCTTGCAAAAAAGTAAAACGCACAGCTGTATGTAAGTTTTGCAGAGTGCACATTTTTCTTTAAATGACATATAAATATTTATTGTTAGTGAAAGGTTATTGTGGAATTTCAGCAATTTACTTCTAATATTACTGTTGAGCACATTTATTTAATATATTTCCAGGCATCAGATACCCCTGATATTCTGTTATTAAAGAAAAATAAACCCTTCCGATCATTTAGAATTAAAATGTCAAGAGTGCTGTGGTATATGCCTTTTAAGGAATCAGAAAAATGCTTGTAGATTGAAAATATTTTGAAATTCTCAGTGTATATTTACATGCATTTACAAGCATTTACGTGTTTAGCTGTCAGTTGCCCAAACACCAACTTGTTGTGTTTAAAGGTTGAGCTGGTGACATTACTTGATGACAATAGTCTGCACATGTGGACACTTCGAGCCCATAAGGGTGTGTCAGAGCTGTTGGAGATTGGACGTTTTACACTCACTGGCCCGCCTGGGTGAGTCAGTTGTGGTCACAATAACAACCTGTAATGCTCCATCATGTGATATATGGGTGTTTTAAAAATATTTTATCTTGGAATACACTGACCTGTATGACATGCAGTATGGCTATATAAAACACTAGCTTGTATCTTGGTAGACACTGCTCATACTCACATGATGTTGGGAAACAATCATATATGAACTATATGGCTGCAATAATCATACCTTCCTTTTAGTCAGACATATATACTAACATAGATGCTATGTCATGCATGACTCCTGATGTATGACTCATTATGTCTATAGAGGAGAAAACGATATAGTATGTGTCTGTATATGCAATTTTAGATTAATTAATTTTACATATGTTGGTAACTTTAAGGCTTAATATGTCAACACATTTGACTCATTTTGGTATGTGTGCTGGTTATGTGGCAGTGCAATTCCCAGTGTTACAAGGGTAACTGCTGTCCTAGCCCACTCTTCAGGTGAGCTCCTTCTGCTAGGCACTGAAGGGGGTCATGTGTTTGTGGTGGAAGTGCCGGGCTTTAGGGAACTGGAGGAGAACAACATCAGCGTGGAGGACGTACAGAGCAGGTAGAGTGAAACTCTTTCTTTTTTTTTTTTGTTCCTCAATGAATCCTAAATTTCTCTTCTGGTATGAGAGCTTTCTGAGTGCCTTGCTCTAAAATGTCTACTACACATGGCAATTTATAAGGTGTCTCTGAGCACTGAAATTGGGGCAGTTGTAGGCTGCTGGTTAAGGAACCAGCCTTGTGACAGGAAGGTCCCGTGTTCGATTCCAAGTAGCGATAAGTCATGGCTGAAGTGCCCTTGGGCAAGGCACCTAACCCCCAGTTGTTCCCCGGGCACTGTGATGGCTGCTCACTGCTCTAGGCACGTGTGCTCACTTCACCAGTGTGTGTGTATTTGTGTGTTTCACTGCACGGATGGGTTAAATGCAGAGGACCAATTTCACTGTGTGCGAACATAGTGGAAAAATCTATCACTTTCACTGTTCCCATTGCTGAAACTATGAAACTCTCATGCACTCCCTGATTGGAAATCCACTACAAAACATATCTACTGCTATAAAAATTCTACACACCCTCTTAGAATCACAGGTTATTGTGATGTAAAAAAACTAAAAAAAATAAATTTTTTTAAAGGATTCAGAGACTCACTCTGATGATGCGTTAGATACACTATGAAACATGGTGAAGATTGCCATCAAGTGGGTTAAATTTTTAACAACTGGGACGTTACCAAAAACTGGACGTACCTTTAGAACTGATGAACAAACGAAGAAAACTGCTCCGGGAGGCTAAAGGAAATAGAAGAATTGCAGGCAAATAATAGTTATACATAATATGTTACCATCTCCCTATTTACTTCCCGGCTGTAAGACAAAAGCCTTTTCTTACAAATAAAAATGGCCAGCTACATAAAGTGTGTCATGGTTGGAGCAAAAACACATCCTCCGCGATGAAGAGTGGTGGTGGTAGTATTAGAAAGTAACAAAAGATGCCAGTGTCACATAAATTAAAGCACAGTTAAACTCTTTGCTTTGACATCCGATCTTGTTAGGAATTTGGGGTCAGAGCAAAGAAAGAGCAGCAGTAAGCCACCCCTGGAGCAGAGAGGGTTATGAGCCAACCTTACAAGCGCCTGTAACCACTGAACCTACAATGACACTGATTACTGATCTTGCCATACTTTTAAGCAGTTCTTCTAAAACTGGGGCTTTGGTCAAGATGGAAAAAATATCAAGAGTTTCATATTTTTCTGGACACGGTCAGACTTGCTTCAGAAAAACCTAACAGTCTTCGATATGTTTTTCCAAATACAGGTACATCTCAATAAATCAGAATATCATCAAAAAGTTAATTTATTTCAGTCATTTGACACAAACATTATATAGATTTATTACAAACACAGTGATGTATTCCTGGGGTTTATTTCTGTTAATAATAATAATAATTATTGCTTACAGACAACGAACACCCAAACTCTGTCAGAAAATTAGAATATTTAAAACAAAACACATGCAAATGCTTCCTAAAATAGTCCTTAGTATGGTTCAGTAGATCACACAATTATAGCGAAGACACTGGCAGTCACTGACACACTCCACAAGGCGG
>JAOUQT010000047.1:8003469-8014212 GCA_025769995.1 Xyliphius kryptos
TCAGGTTTAAAGGGTGCCTTTTCCAGACGGCATGTTTCCCCTCCTTTCAAAGATGCTCAATAGGATTCTGGTTATGGCTCATAGAAAGCCACTTCAGAATAGTCCATTGTTTTCCATTTATCCATTCTTGTGTTTTTGGTCATTATCCTGTTGCAAGACCCATGACTTGCAACTGAAATCAAGCTTTCTCTCTAGATATTCACTCTAGAATTCCTTACTAGTCATGAAATTTTATTTTACCTTGCACAGATTCAAAACATCTGTGCAAGTTTGGCTAAAATCCCAAGGACCTTACATTTTTGAATAATATATGCAACTGTAGTCACAGGAACATCAAGCTGCATGGAAGTGGTCTAAATACCTTTAACATACTTTGTCACCAAACAGCACAGTGACTACCTGTAGCCCTATATATAGGTATATAGATTACAAGATTGTAGACACCTGTGATGCTAATTAATAAACACACCTTGATTTAACATGTCCATTTGGTCACATTTTTTAGGGGTACCATAATTTCTGTCCAGGCCTGTTTCAGGAGTTTATTTTTTCTTTTTAAAGTTTTGCAAGTTTGTAGTTTTTATCGTGGTAAACTTCAACTATGAGAGACAGAATCTAAAAAATCCAGAAAATCACTTTGTATGATTTTTAAATAAATTGAATTTTATTGCATAAAATATATGATCACCTACCAACTAGAAACAACAATTGTTGGCTCAGTTATTAGACAATAAAAGAAGCACACAATGACCGTCATCTGGGTTGCCAATTAAGATCTCACCTCGTTGGGTAAGAAAGTTCAGAAGTCAGCCAATAACTACACAGGAGGACCTGTTCAATGACCAGAATAGAACTGGGACCACTTTCTCAAAGATTACCATTAGGGTCGCACTCCGCTCACATGGTTTGCAATCCTGCACGGCATGCATGCTCTCCCTGCTCGTGCCAGCACATGTCCGGGCCAATCGGAGGTTCACCAATGATCATAGATGATCTGGAGGAGGCTTTGAAGAAGATCATGTGATCATAAGAGACTAAAATATCTGGTCTCATACGGATGAATACAATCACTAAAACATCATAAGGAGTGGCTCTGTAAGAAGCATTTCAAGGCCCTGGAGTGGCCTAGTCAGTGTCGAGACCTGAACCCAATAGAAACCTTTGGAGGGAGCTGAAATTCAATATTGCAACAACCCGGAAACCTGAAAGATCTAGAGAAGATCTGTATGGAGGTGTGGGCCAAGATCCCTGCTGCAGTGTGCAAACTAGTTCAAACTACAGGAAACATCAGACCTCTGTAAGTTCAAACAAAGGTTTCTGTATCAAATATTAAGTTCTATTTTCCATTGTATCAAATATTTACTAATTTAATGCAATTAAATGCAAATTAATTTAAAAAGTAGTGTGATTTTCTGGATTTTTCGATTCTGTCGCTCAGAGTTCAAGTGTACCCACATTAAAAATTACAGAATTCTCCATTCTTTATAGGTGGGAAAATCTGCAATGTATCAAATCCTTATCTTTCCCACTGTTTTTATTTGTTCTGTAGGCGATCCTGTTGCTCTAGTAGTTTTGGTAGAGGAAGAGCTGGTGGTGGTGGATCTGCAGACTGAGGGCTGGCCTGTGTTTCAGACCCCATACCTAGTGCCACTGCACTGTTCAGCAATTACATGTTCTCACCATGTCTCTTCAATCCCACTTAAACTGTGGGAGAGGGTGCATGCTGCTGGCAAACTGCAAAACACAAGCTATTCCAAAAAGGTATTTACTCGCAGTAGCTGCTAGAACATTGTTTCCTACACAAACTTTAACTATATATTATAGAGTGTAAATTATGGATGTATTTATCCATAAATTGATGTCAATGAGGCACAAACTGTATTAAAGTATATATTGTTTGCCTGTACATTTGTGTTTAAAATAATATTTTTGTGTTTAAATCAGCTGAGAAAATGGTAAATCCTCATAATAGCATTTCTTTCTGTATAGAGATGGGCACTTGGAGCACTGCCCATTCAATTCCAAATGAAAACATGGACAAAATAAAAATGAAGGGGGGATAATCGGCTGTTCAGAAATATAGCAGTGTCTGCATATTAACTTATAAATTGGAATATTTACAGTATAAACTGAAATTTTGTCACAGATTTAGATTTTCTGTTCATCACTGATCTAACATTTACTTATATAAACTTTATTTCTGATAACTGCTTTACAATGGTGTCAAATAACATCCAACACCATCTAATTGGACTATATTTCACAGTTCATAAGTATATATTCAGCAGCATCTTTGCCACTCAACAAATTCTTAATCAGATTGAGGTCTGCGAATTGAGTTGGCCACTTCCAACAACAGTGTTGTTCTGGAACCAGGATATTGCTCGCTTGCTGGTGTGTTTGGGGTCATTTTCCTGCTAAAACACTCATTTCAAGTTAAATTCTTCTTCAGAATATGGCAACGTGACCTCCTTCTATATTTTGATATATTCAAACTGGTCCATGGTACTTGGTATGCGATAAATGAGTCAGAGTCTAAAGTATGAAAAACATCTCCAAACCATTATGCTTGTAATATCATGTATTACAGCCTTCACAGTGTACTGTGGCTTAAATTTAGTGTTTATGGTACCTCTGTAGCCTTTAGACCCAATAAGAACAATCTTGCCCTCATCTGTTCATAGAATGTTATTCCACTTCTGTTTAAGCCAGTCAATTTGTTATTTAGCAAACTGACCTTTTCTTCACATCTTTTTGTCAGAGATATTCTGCAAGTTGCCATTATGCGGCCACACCTAGTTTTTTCCCCCCATGTTGAATTAACATTTCTGGAAAAATCAGTGTATATATCAGTGATGTTAGACTGCTATTATTTTAAACACAGCTGTATATAAACAACTGAATAATCATGCCTTTCCTATTAAAGTCATATTTTCATTGCAAGATTATCATCTTGTTTCATTTGCTTTTCTTCTTAGACTTGGCCAATAAATGGGGGACAAAACCTTGCTCCAGACCCCCCACAAAGAGACCTTTTGCTGACAGGGTGAGTGACCAGCAGTTTACATTTATTTCTTTTCTGTGATGTGCATATATCGTTATCACATGAATATAGGCTTTCTGTGTAATCTTAGGTAATCCCAACCATACTTGAAAATCTAACTAAAGGTTTTTCTTGCATTCAGTTGTGTCTTTTAGATCTTAACCATAAGCAGTTTTATGACTTATGTCCCTATACCAAAAATGCATTTACAAAACATTTCCTGTAGCTAAAAAAGGAATCATAAAACTTCCAGAGTATCACCATTTAAATATTGTTAAGAATGTTGGTAAAAAAATACAGAAATGAACTTTAACACATTTCAGAGATGTTCAGTATTTCTGGAATGAGGAACCAATCAATCAGTGAAATATGCAGTCTGAAAAGCATATTGGAATTTCCATTTTTTTGTTTTGTTTCCATTTGCAGACATGAGGATGGAACGGTGCGTTTTTGGGATGCCTCAGGGGTGTGTCTCCATCCCATATACAAACTAAGCACATCTGCGGTTTTCCATACTGATGCTGACCCCAATGACAATATGAACCAAGGCACTGAGGGCGAGTGGCCACCATTCCGCAAGGTCACATTCCAATTCGAATTGTTTTCCCTTTAATGAATGTGATATAAGTATGTGACTTTTGTTTGACCATGTAATAGGATGTGATGAACATTTTACTTTTTGTTAATGACCTCACAACTGTGTATTTTATTTATTTAGGTGGGCTGCTTTGATCCATATAGTGATGACCCTCGACTTGGCATTCAGAAGATCCATCTGTGTAAATATAGCGGTTACCTGACTGTGGCGGGAACAGCAGGACAGGTACATTCTCATACAAATGTATTGTTATTAAGTAATATATTTATGAGTATTACATGGCCAGAACTAGTTAAATGTTTATAACTATTTATTTATTGAATGTATATCCTGATATCAATTACATAAACTATATTTTTATTTAGTAAACAGTAAAAGAGATGTTATTCATAGGTGAACAATTGCTATTGTTGTCCTATCTCCTTGATTTAGGAACTGAACTCTTTGATACTAATAATCAGTTCACTAATATAAATTTTATACTGGTTTTGTAGCAATATGGCTTCTGTAACATTTATAATTGATTTTGCCTTAGATTCTTGTGCTGGAGATTAATGATGAGGCAGCTGAACAGATAGTAGAGGCTACGCTAGTGGACTTGCTGCAGGGGCAGGAAGGTTTCCGCTGGAAAGGCCAGGCACGTCTGGATCTACGTGATGAACCGGTCACCTTTCCTCCAGGTTTTCAGCCCTTTGCCCTGGTGCAGTGTCAGCCACCCGCTGTAGTCACAGCAATTGCTCTGCATTCAGAGTGGAAGCTGGTGGCCTTTGGGACAAGCCATGGCTTTGGTGTCTACGACTACCAACAGAAAAATAATATTCTGGTCAAGTAAGATATTTACTTACGTTCACAGCTTTAGCATAGAAGTAAATTAGACAGGAGAATACTTGTGATGGGTTTTGGGAAATACATTATAATGTGTAAATGCTGCTTAATGCTTTATAGATATACTGTATTTGCTCACCCATCTAAATTATTCGAATCGGGTGTTCTGATCACTTCCATGGCCACCTGTGTATGAATTCTTAAGCATACGAGGATATTTTGGACAATTCCATGCTCCCAACCTTATGGAAACAGTTTGAAGCTGGCCCCTCTTTCAACATGACTGTGCTCAAAGCAAGGTCCATAAAGACATGGATAACATGGAGTCTGGTGTGGATGAACTTGACTGACCTTCACAGAGTCCTGACCTCAACCCAAAAGAATATCTTTGGGGTTAATTGGAGCGGAGACTGAGAGCCATGCCTTCTCGTCCAATGTCAGTGTATGACTTCACAAATGCGCATCTGGAAAAATGGTCAAAAATTCCCATAAATGCATTCCTAAACCTCATGGACAGCATTCCCAGGAGAGTTGAAGGTTTCCAATACTTTAGGAAATATAGTGTCTTTTCTTTGGATTAAATTCCATGCTGATGTTATATTGATTAATTGCTTTCTTTATGCTGAGGTTGTACCTCTAATGTCATGTACACCATCATTTTTTTGGGATATACAGTGTATTTATACTAATAA
Source organism: Xyliphius kryptos (assembly GCA_025769995.1). Lineage (NCBI taxonomy): Eukaryota > Metazoa > Chordata > Actinopteri > Siluriformes > Aspredinidae > Xyliphius > Xyliphius kryptos. The sequence continues at coordinate 8,008,628 of JAOUQT010000047.1, forward strand.
TTAGTACTACATGTTCTTATTTTAGAAGTATTGATACTTAGACATGTTGACTATTTTTTTCTTCTAGATGCACTCTTAACCCCAGTGACCAGGTGGCATTGGAGGGGCCTTTGTCTAGGGTAAAGTCTATTAAGAAGTCTTTGCGCCAGTCCTTCCGTCGAATTCGTCGCAGTCGAGTCTCCATGCATAAACATCACACTAACAACACAGCCAAGGTACTGTACTGTTTAGTGCTACTGGAAGTATTTATTTATTTTTTTTTTTTTTGGTCTTCACTAATTTTATAATTCCTATTTTCTGCACACATCAGTTGCAGGAACTAAATGCCCGACTGGAGGCAGAAGCTCTACATGAAATGGAGCTTGCCCCAGTCCAGAGGAAGATTGAGGCACGATCTGCTGATGACTCTTTCACAGGCCTTGTTAGAACTCTCTGTTTTGCTGACACATTTCTCAGTGACAGTAAGTAGGATAATGATTAAAATTCATCATTTTTTTCTCCTTTTCCATTACATTACAATATGGAGTATATTACACTTTATTCACGAATGGTGATTTTTATTTTATTTTTTTTCAGGCTCTCACAGCACACCCTCCCTATGGGCAGGAACCAATGGCGGTGCTGTCTTTGCATACATGCTCAGGGTTCCTCCTGTTGAACGGCGAATGGATGACCGAGTGACTGCACATGCAGGTAAAACTCAAAAAATCATGTGGACATCTAAATCTAAAAATCTACAATTACTGACTTTAGCACTTTAGACGAATGATATTTTCCCTTTTCTAATATTTTTCTCTCAACTTCCTTCTCAGCTAAAGAAATCCAGCTGATGCATCGTGCTCCAGTTGTAGGCCTAGTGGTTTTGGATGGAAGGGGAGCACCGCTGCCTGAGCCACTGGAAGTTGCACATGATCTGTCCCGTAGTCCTGAAATGCAGGGGTCACACCAGCTGCTTGTCATCTCAGAGGAACAGTTAAAGGTCAGCATGGGTCAGATTGTTTTTTTTTTTCTTGAAGTATGTAAGTACATACATACATATGTTTTTATTTAGGTATATGTGTATATAACAAACCTTTTATTTATTTACAGCTATTTACATTGCCTAAGGTGAGCAGTAGGGCAAAGCTTAAGCTAACAGCAGTTGATGGTTCCCGGGTGCGCCGTGTGGGTGTGGCCTGGTTTGGCAGCAATCGTGTGGAGGATTATGGTGAAAGCAGCTTGGTTGTGCTGACCAATCAGGGCGAGCTACATGTCATTTCTCTGCCTTCAATATAAATGCAAGTACACTACCCCTGCATCCGTAAAGAGGATGTCAGTGGTATAGCTTCTTGTGTCTTCACCAAGTATGGTCAAGGTAGGTTTTAGGCACACAATCTAATGCAAATCCAGACTAACAATTGAGATTCTTGCGTTGTACAATGCGAAACAACTGTTACTGTATTGCTTTTAGGTCTATACCTGATCTCTCCATCTGAGTTTGAGCGTTTCTCCCTCTCTGCTCGTTGGGTGGTAGAGCCACGGTGTTTGGTGGAGGCTCAATCTCAGACAAGACCTACATCACATCCAAGTCAGTCTTATAGAGACCAGCCTGATGGTGCAGACAAAGAACACAGGTAAAATGTTTGATGTTGGCTCAGCTAAGAAGAAAACAAGCTGCCTGATCACTTATAGGATGAAATATTTTTAATAATGTCAGGATTTGTTTCCTTCAGTAATAATGGTTTTTCCACTGTGTTAATATCAGGAACTACAGCAGAACCAGTGAAAAGAGTGGTAAGTTTTCCAGGATCAAGACAAATGAATATTATATTTCTTAAAAGCAATGCAACAGATAAACATTTACAGCTGTGTTTAAAATAATAGCAGTCTGACATCACTAATGCGTTTATTTGACCAGAAAAGATTATACAACATGGGGGAAAATATCATGATGTATGAACTTCAGTGGCTCCAGCATGGGTGGTAGTAAGGTTTTGTTGTGCCTCATGACAATCCTCTCGAAGTACTTTTGTGATGATAGGTGACTGTAATGATTTAGACAGGACACAGAGAACTTCTTAGGCACATGAGTGATTTGGGTTGGCCTTGAAGCACACTGGAACAATGTCACTGCTCAAAGAAGTAAGAGAGATATAAGTGAAGACTCCAACTAGCTGTCTGCACATACTCTGAGCACTCTGCTTGGAATGTGTCTGGTCCAGCAGCTTTCTGTGGGTTGGCTCTTTGTAGAGTTTTCCTCAAATCAGCTGCAGCAAAAGACAGAAGATCATCACTGGGAGAAGGGGTGTACTGACACTGTGAGCGCTTTTCCTCAGCAGAGCCCTGGAGTGTTTGGCAGGGATGCAGGTATTAGCATAACAGACATATGATGTAAATATCAGGGGGTGGGGGCGGCTCTGCACTGTCTACATCTGTCTGTATATATAGAAATAAATGCTATAATAAGAATCAAGATTTTTCTCAGTACTTTAACAGATTGCTATTATTTTGAACACAACTGTGCATAGTCAGTGCCTTCATGACCGCTTAACTTGTATTTCTTTAATTTTCCATGCCTCTCTTTTCTCTAACTGCACTATTTTAACAAATATTGTAATTTGCACACACGTGCACATACACAACTAGAGTGAACTTGATTATTTCTTTCTGAGAAAAATGTACCAAAGTTGTCAATATTTAAAAAAATATATATATATATTTGATGGCTTTATTGAAAGGCTTTGAATAGTGAAAATAAATTATATGCAAGTTACATAATTATACTCTATGTTTTAGTTCCATTTTGGGGATCTGCAGGGTGGATGGGGGGTGGAATCCTGAGCATAAACCTTTTTTTAATATATGGAGGTGGGCAGGGGTTGAGGTGCCATGACACACTTTTGAACACAACGTTTTGGCCTCTGAGCCAAGATATAAACAGCCTGTGTAAAACCATGATCATCATTATTGTGTCAGGCGGGGGCCAGGGGTATGCGCCTCTGGGATAATAGTTTTAAAAATAGCCCCTTAAATGATTCTGGCGATTAACAGTGGGGCTAACTGGTTTGAATGGGCTGAGGCGACACAAATGCTAGGACAGCAGTCTTTATTGTTGTACCGAAAACTGATTAATCAGTATGGAACGAAACATCCCATGTTGCAAAAACCTTTTTCAGATTGTTGGAGACATTTATTCTTGGGATGGCCAGATGGGGATTTTAGGGGATTCACAGACTACAACAATCGATTCCAAACAAAAACTGTAAATGTTATAATGGTTACATTATAAAGTACACCTAAATCTCACTGGAGATAAGATTTGTGTATGAATGACTAACAGGTTCCAGGAGATTTTATCCGAGGCTGTGTATATTCTCCCGAAACTTCCAGGAGACATGGGATATCTGTATAAATAACATAACAGTTTCAGACCTTTATTAAAATAAAATCTTAATCAAATTTTATTGTTTTTTTTTTTTAATAACTTGGCTGTTTGCATTGTTTTCTGCTTGGCTTCGGTACGCTGGAGATCTAGCACCACACCAGAATGCTGTTATGTCACCATAAATTACACAGTAGATTTATAGGGATTTCACTTTGTGCCAAATTTCTCACAGGAAATAATCTCCTCACTCTAGACCCAGTGGATCAATACATTTTTCTCCAAAATGCATGCTTTCAAGAATAAAAAAAACTTCTTGCCTAAGTGGTCTTAAAATTATGGCATGTTTTTGCTGATATGACCCAAATGCTTGTATATTCCAGAGAAATCCACTAGACAAGTAATGGAGCATGCTTTGCTGAACGATGAGAGTGAGTACATCACTAACCAGTGGCCATATTAGTTCATAACTACTGGAAATGTTGGCCATGAAAATATATTAGGATGCCCAGAAGTTCTTAGGGCAGATCAATATTAAGATAAAAATTTTCATATGGCTTCATGTTGCTTGCTGTTTGATGTGCAGTAATGTACCCAAATTACATCCTGCATGATCCATAACAAACTGCCAAGTAACCATACTGATATACATGCACAGCATATTACTGTTTATTGATCTAGCAAATTTGCATATAATAAAAATATATTATTCTGTTATGTATGTGTTGTTAAATTGCTCAAAAGTTACTTTGAAGACTTTTGTAGACATCTGTGACTTCTTTCCCCACAGATGTACTTAATGAGATCCAGAAATCTCTGGAGGATGATCAGATGTGAGTATGTAAGTCAACGTATAAGTCTATATCTGTTTCAAATAGCATTTGTAATAAGTATTATTTTTACTCGCAGGGTGTTTTCAGAGAACAGTATAAGGATCAAGTCAACACCAGGCAGGATGTTGTGAAAAAGAGAGGTATGCATTGACAATTTTTTTTTTATTGAACATAATTTTTTTTACTGCTTAGTGTTTTTCGTCCCATGATTATAGCTAACAGTTTGTAAAAGCTGTGCCTCAAACTCTGGCCTTCATTACAGAACTAAACACTACTGCTAGCATCACTACTGAACCATATGAAGCCCTGGGGAGAAAACCTGCTCTAATTTAAGGGGTTTTGAGTGAGAGGGATCCGCTTGTGCCTGCCAAGACCAACCACTGTATCCATAACAACCATAAACCTGTACCCAGGCTCCAGCTTTTACCATGCCCCATGCCTTCTTGTGAGCTACAGCTGCATCAACCATTAGCCAAGAAGCAAAGGCATAGTGGCAGAGGCATTTTAGTCTTGTTTTTATTTTTATTTTTTTTTAATACTATACAGTATGTGATTGTAGACTTTGAAAACGAAAGGAATGGTTTATGTCACACAAGGAAAACATGCCAATGGTTACAAATATAACTTGGGAGTATGAGGATTTGTACTGAAGTGCCACCTGACAAAGTTCTGACAAAACACATGCATATCAGGTATGTTCACAGAGTACTCTCCATCCAGGCAAAAAGAAGGAAGAAAGAGTATGTAGTTAGCTTTATAGGTAGATTTTCACTACTGTGTAGCAGACGTGCTTTTATTTTGGGGGATTTTCTAAGGTTCTTGGTTTCTAATCGTTTTTTAAATGTAATTTTTTTAAATATGCCAGTTACACATAATGTAATTTAGGAATGTAATTTTAAAAATATTGTAGTTACATGTTTAATATATAACTGTATCAAGATATGTACCTGCTTTCATGGCAGACCTTTTCTGATTTAAGGAAATATTTTGGTACTGTCTCTAAAATGCTTTTCAGCATTTTCTTCGGCATCTAGAGTATATTTTTGTAGTCAACTGATTATGTATAAAAAACACTGTAATTTGACACTATAATTAAGTCTGCTGAGTAAACTTTTTTACCATTTCCCCCCCACAACAATGGTCTCTGTCATTTCATAATTTGTTTCATTCTAACCTTGGGGACATTTAGGTAAAGCAGCATATGCTGTCATTTGTACTCATCATTCTACTCGACTCAACTAGAACTTTTGTATAAAAGCATGTGACAAATGAATACATTTGAATCTTACAGTAGTTTTCATTACAATTAGTGAGAGTGATACATTTTTGCCACTATGCTTGCACACAGCAGAATTGGTCCTCTGCATTTAACCCATCCGTGCAGTGAAACA
>JAOUQT010000047.1:8017744-8033847 GCA_025769995.1 Xyliphius kryptos
AAGGGTGTTAGAAATAAGGGTGCCAGGCAGAAGTCAGAGAGGAAGACTAAAGAGGAGATATATGGATGTAGTCGATGTAGACATGCAGGTAGCTGGCGTTAAATCAGAGGATGCAGACTGAGGTGGAAAAGATTGATTTTCTGTGGCGACCCCTGAATAAGGGAGAGGACGAAAGAAGAAGAATCTTTGCTGTTCATCATGATCAATTTTATGCAATAGCAGCGGAATTTCTATGTTTAAAAATATTTTTATTGACAATTTTATAAATGACACGGGAATTACCGTAAATAAATACATAACAGCAAAGATACGAAAAAAATCTATTGCATCGACTTCTACCGCTACGAAAAACGCACACACCGCGAGATCCGCCATTGTTCACGTTTGCTATAGGTGCCGCCTGTCCGACTTGCTTGCTCTCTCCTAACGTACATCACCAACTGCAACTGGCGGTTCTCGCTGACCATCAAGGCGAGGCGCAGTTCATCTCGAACAAGGCTGCTAACACTAGATCCAGAGCGGTAGAAGCATACAGTATCCTCCCCATGTTTTTTTTTTTTTTACTTCGGATTCCCTTCCTGACGCAAACCGGACCCTACCGGACAATTTAGCGTCTCCAATTCACCTAGCATGCATGTATTTGGAGTGTGGGGGAAACCAGAGAAAAAAGAGGAAAAAATATATTACACAATAACTATAAAATAAAAATGTATAGATATGTATGTTACACTGTAAATAAATACATTTTTCTCTATTTTTATCATTCTTATGATGAATAAAATAGATACAACATGTATTTCCGGACATTGCATTTGTGTATATATTATTAATAATAATAAAATAATATTTCACATGTTAATAAATGGATTTCGGGTTAGAATTGCGTGTTTTATTCCTTTAATGTGCACCTCAGATTGTTGTTGTTGGAGATTTCAGGTTGGACCAATGTGGTAGTTCGCGGGAGTTCCCATCATGCAGCGCAGTTGCATGACAGATGAGGCACCCTTACTGCACATGGTGTAAACCCGGTGCGGTGCGGTGACGAACGCACTGGGAGTTTTTCGTCTCTGACGCGATAATACGTCTGTTGCGTATTTTTGTGTTTGGTTGCGGCGCCGCTATAACCGAGATAGCCTTCAGTTCGCTGTCATGTGGGTTTTCGGATACGGATCTCTCATTTGGAAAACCGACTTCCCATACGATGAGAAGCGCGTCGGGTTTGTTAAAGGTTTCTCTCGCCGGTTCTGGCAGGGAAGCACAGATCACCGTGGAGTTCCCGGAAAGGTAAAGATATATACACACACTTCCGCACTACGACGAAACCAACTCTTTCATTTCCGGGCCGCGTATTCAACACACGTCGTTTTCTGCTCGGTCATGTGTCATTTAAAATTGTATCTGTATTTATTATAACTATTGTGCAGCGAGACCAATTTGTTTACATTACACTTTACATTTAATAAAAATGGACGTTATAAAACGATTAATAACAATAAAGACAATAAACATAACACTTTATATTAAATATATTTACGTTAAGAACGTATAGTAATTTTATTTTAAATGTTTGACATTTTATCTTGCAAAAAGGACAAGGACAGACAAGGACAATGGTTGATGTCAATCCAAAGCTATTATCGCCGCTTGACCGCAGCAATATCACAAGTATTGGAACGTGTCTTAGCCGGAAGTGAACGTTGTATTTAAATAAACAAAATGTTACTTTTATCACGTTTGTCTTCTTGTTTCAGCCTGGACGTGTGGTGACGTTAATTGAAGACCCCGAGGTAAAACACTGAACATTAAACCCACATCTGTGCGAGTGGACAGTCTTCATATTTATTAGTTTGAATTTGCCAGTGGGAAAGTGAGTTGTGTGTTTGATTATATAATTGTGTTGTAAGATACTCCTATACTATACTATACTCCTATACTATACTATACTCCTATACTATAGGTTGAGAATTCATATTAATCCATTAGCCCACACTTTGCACCCTATAAGCTATAATATTTATTTTCAGTGGAACTAAGGGGCAGAGCCCAATTCCTGATAAACAATCCCACATAATATTCCCATCACCACCAAACTTTACACATGACACAACGCAGGTAGACAAGTACTAATCTCCTGGCAACCACCAACCCCATACTTGTCTATCAGATTGCCCGACAAAGAAGTGTCATTTGTCACTACAGAGAATGTGCGGTGTCATGCTTTACATTATGTTTGGTGCTCAGCCATGTAAACCCATTCCATGAAGTTCTCTATACACTGTTCTTGAGCTTAGCTGAAGGCCACACGATGGTTTAAGGTCTGTATTAACTTTATTTGCGACCTCTGTGCACTGTTTTGAACAAATGCTACCACTGATGGAATATTTAGTAACAAGGTGGCATATAATCACAGTACCCCACTGGATTTACTGAGCACCTGAGAGTGACTCATTCTGTTTGTAAAAACAGTCTGCCTGCCTTGGTGTTTGATTTTATACACCTGTAGCTATGGAAGTGAATGTAATGATTTGGATAGGTGAGTGAATAATTTTAGAACAGTGCTTTAACAAAATGAATTTCATGAACAGAAAGTTAGCCCTCATATAAGTTACGTTACAAAATGAAAACCGTCTAAGGTCGTTATAAGTAGTCCTACTCGGGGATCAAACATGGATCCTTCTTGCTGTGAGGCGACAGCACTACCTACTGCACCTCTGTGCCAACCTCCTGTGTCATCATCAATGTTCATAAACATTTTGGGTATAGGTCCATTATTTCATATGAGGAAAAATCTATAAGTAATTATATGCTTTCAAAACCATTTGTTACAGTCCCACGTTCACTTGCACATAAAATGACAAAGGAAAATTGGAGAACACTGAAAGATTAAGATCATGTACATCTTATCTTTGTTGCTTTACAGGCCTGTGTTTGGGGTGTCGCTTACAAACTTCCATCAGGGAGGGAGAGTGAGGTGAAGGAATATCTGGACTACAGAGAAAAATGTGGATACAGAGTGATGACTGTTACATTTTATCCTAAAGAAGAGGGGCAGGAGCCACTCCAAAACACGCTGCTCTACATTGGATCCTGTGACGACCCAAATTACCTCGGCCCAGCACCCCTGGACCTTATCGCACGGCAGATCCTCGGGTCAGTTGGACCCAGTGGAAAAAACACTGAGTATTTATTTGAACTAGCTGATGCTATCAGGGAGCTGATGCCTGAAGATTCAGATGATCACCTGTTCTCTTTAGAGCGCATGGTTAAGAAACTTTTACAAGAATCTGTGGCATTACAAACTCATTAGTATGGCCACATGCAGCATTTTCTCAGTGGAGGTTTGTTTAGGTACATTCATATGAGTAGCTTTCCTATGGAGTTTTACTTGGAGCCAAAGCTACCGCATTATATACTATATTACTGAAAGTATTTACTCAGGTGTTCCAATCACTGCCTGTCATTATGAAATTGCCTTGCTCCTAAATATTACTCAGCCAATTGTCAGTAACATACAATAAAAGTGACAGGCATGTAAAATGGCAGAGCCAGGTCAGCGGATACTGATGAAGATACTTGGTAGAGATTGCCAGAAAGTCACGACAGACCTCCAAACTTCATCTGACCTTCAGATTGCTTAGAGAATGCCATTCATTTCAACGGCCAATGAGTCAGGTGCAGTAGTGTAAAGCACAACACTAATGAACTCCAGAGGAGAAATCAAGCTTCTCTGTCATGCAAGCTTATGAACAAACTGGGTTTGAGGGAGAACTCACGCCTTTCTGTCGGGCAAGCTTATGAACAAACTGGGTTTGAGGGAGAACTCACGCCTTTCTGTCGGGCAAGCTTATGAACAAATCTGGACAAATCTGGGTTGGAGGGAGAAATCACGCCTTTCTGTCGGGCAAGCTTATGAACAAATCTGGGTTGGGCAGTTGCCAAGAGAATGACATGTGGTTACGGTGAAAGAAACTTAATGCTTCAGCATACAAAGTGACAACATTTCTGTACATCATGCTCCCAACTAAGGGTGGGTTGACATTTAAAAAAACCAAGGATTAAAAACGGCATGTCCCTTAGGTGCATGTGTAGGCAGACGAGCAAATACTTCTGGCAATGTAGTTTACCTCATATTTATTAAAGCTACACAATTTGTATCTATCTATCTATCCATATAATCTAAATAATTCTGTCTAAAAAGCATGAGTCCTCATAACCGAGACCTAGCAAAACCTCTACAAAAGTAACAGCAAGAATGGCACCAATCACTTAATCAATGTATGTCACTTGAATAAGGCTGTTGGTAAGAGCAAACTATACTTTTTGCAGAATGACCATTATATAACACTGGACCATTATTAGGAAAAGGTTAGTTGTAATGTTAGCAATCCTTTAATACTATCCACTGCAGCAGAAATTTGCATAAAAATAAGAACTAAAAATGACTGTGCGTCCTTTTGTTAGAAACTTTTATTGGCGTATCTACATTGGCAATAATATGGAATACCCAGTCTGGGATGATGTTCTTTCAATGGTTTTGTATTATAGGAAAATAATAATCACAATTATGCCACAAAACTTTGAACAGTAAATGGGAAGCATACTTGTAGTCTAAGAAAGACATAAAGCATCAAGACAGAAGGCAATGAGTCTTGAAAACAGTAACAAAGAAACTAGTGAGTGGAATGTGGAATCAATATCTGATACAAAGAAAGGCCAAACGAAAGCAATCATTAACACAAATAGAAAGGGGAAAGGCTTCAGTGGGATAAAGGAGGCACTCATGGGCCGAGCAACTGGATGAAAATGATCTTCAGTAATGAATAGCAAATCTGCATTGGGCAAGGTGATGACGATGCTGGAACTTTTGTTTGAGACCAGTCCAAAGAAATTTATGAAGACAACTGCCTGAAGTAAATTTGTACATTTCCACAGGGGAGGGACGGGAGTTGGAGGTCAATAAATTACAATTTTGGACATTGTCTCATTCCGAATTGAAAGTTTGGTGATGACTTCATTTTTAAAGATGATGATGATGCATCTTGCCATTGGGCAAAGGAACTGAAAACAAGAACAATGTCAGTGGCAAATGAATATAGTTTGTCATTAGGCCATGCCACAGAATGAGTTAATAAAGAGTGATTACATTTTGTACTTGACCTAAAAAAGCGTCTGACCACAACAATTATATCAATTCATTTTTTTGTTTCCTAATGCCAGAAGGTTAGAATTAAAAGCTGAAAGAAGAATGAAAGTTTTGTGGATTGTCTGTATTTTAATACAAATTCAAACCATTTTAAGAACATCCTCCAAGAGTGGCGATTCCATCATATTTGCCAGGGGTTGTAGCATAGATACTTTAAAAAGCAGAACAGAACTGTGCATGGGTCACTCCCTTTTGGACTTAAAATTATTTATTGTAAAGATTTTTATTGTATGAATTAACATGATCACAAGCTTGTCGTGAAATAACTGGCTCTGCAACAGAAAGGTCCCTGGTTTGATTCAGACATGAATCTCTCTTAGAAAACCATGATAAAATCAGTGCCTTTTTTCCTGAGATTCTTTAAGGCTAGACATGATCCATAAGTACATTTGTAATCAAATTAATAGAAGTCCAACCTGAATAACCATATCAATCACTGGTTTTGGTATACATTACATTAATACATGGCAAATAATTTACTAGTTGGTGTAGTAGAGTCATGGAAAACCAGCAGACCCAACATTCATGGTAGGCATGCTTCTGGGCTGAGTAAATGATTACTTAACTTATACAGTGCAACGCACCTAACCCGGTTGCTCCCTGGGCACCGTGGTGGCAGTTCACTGCTCCGGGTAAGTGTGCTCACTAAAGAGATCATTTTCACTTCATTACTTGTTATAAAATCACTCTGGCCTGTGGTACTGGTAAATCATAGAAATGTGTAGATAGTCACATAAGTCACATGCTACATAAGTAACAAACTATAAACCAACACACACACACACACACACACACCAACTTGCACTTCAAATGTTTTAAGCTCACACAATTGCAGTTATGACTGGTGCTCATTTTAATCTACAAACACTGTTCTTTTACACAATGCAGACATCTAATCAAAAGAATTTCAGAACTTTATTATGCATAGATATGTGCATACACACACACACACACACACATACACACACACACTTGCACATAGAAAATTGATGGCGTGTGAACTGCAGTCATTCACATACTACAGTGACAAAAACCAGTCCATTTTTTGCTGGCTTACAAAGGGCCATGATACACTGGGAATATTAAGAAAATGATCTAGTCTCCATCAAGAAAGTGTGACTTTCTTGATAGAGACTGATTCTGGACTATATTCACAAGTGCTCTAGAAATGTCTACTGAAGTGTATGTAGTTGTGTTCAAAATAATAACAGTCTAACATCACTAATGCGTTTAATTATTCATTTTGCCAGACAAGTTAATACATCATGGGAAAAATTTCATAAGTAGGTGTAGCAGTGTAATTAACAATGGACATCAAATGTCATGATGTACACGCTGCTAACTGGGTGTAATTGACTCATTGCAGTTAAAAGAAAGGAGGGCAGCAAATGTTGTACCTGCTGGTTTAAGCCCTTTCTCAGTAAGTATGATCAGTCGTTCTAGGTTTTGTACCAAATTATAAAAAACTTTGATCAAGAAGTTGATTGGAGAGAGAAAAAAATAAGCAAAGAAAATAGTTGGCTGCTCAGATAAAATGATCTCAAATGCTATTAAATTGCAAAATAAATTAAAACATGATATTACAAATACTATCTGCATAGAATAACAAGAATGGGAAATAAGCATCTAATGATCATCCTGAGGGAAAGCAAAGAAGAGCTTCAGTGGCCTGTGCATACTGCAACAATGTGAGCACCTATGTGAGCTATTTCCAAGAAACCCTCGTAAATTACCACTGCTAAAAAAAAAAAAAACACATCTGAAACCATTATTGCTTAACAAGCGCCACGACCAGTTTGAATATATCAAAATACTGGAGGAGTTCATGTTGGCTTATGCTGAAGAAGAAATTCCCTTGAAATGGGTGTTTCGATAGGACAACAATCAAACATCCTGGTTCCAGGCCACCAAGATTGGTGTTTTGAAGTGGCCAGTCCAATCACAGACCTCAATCTGATGTCGAGTTTGTGGAGAAAAATGAGTGATTCAAAATCTACGAATGCAAATGTAGCCTGGGCAGTTTGGGCTGGATGTTAGTTGAAAAGAAAGCGGTTGTAAAGCAGAAATAAACCGTATACAAGTTTTAAATGTCTATTTTGTTTGTTTTCATTTTGAATTAAAGTGCTCAGTTACTTTGTGTTTATAAAAATAAATGCCATAATGAGGATTGACTTTTTTTCTCAGTTGTTTTGAACACACTGCTATTATTTTGAACACAATTTATATGCAGGGAAAAAACTAAACTCACATAAGACCCAGCGTAATAACAAAATATTAACCTGTAGCTGATTTGTGTTCCGGTGCCATGAATGCCAAATACAAATCAACATGTATTATGCTAGAACCTCAATATACCTGATTTCAGACATAAAACTCATGATGCCATGATAAAATCAATGCTTTCTTTCCTGAGATTCTTTAAGGCTAAACATGATCCAGAAGTACAGTTGTGTTAAAAATAATAGCAGTCCAACATGACTAACCAGATCAATGGTTTTGGTAGAAAAATAATATTACTACACGGCAAATAATTTACCAGTAGTAGTTAAATTATTGAGGTCAGCCATTCTGTGAACAAAACAGGTCAGTCAGGTGGCCCTCATTTAAGGATAAAGCAAACAGTTCTTGTACATGCATTTCTCTCTGAACCAAAACCAAAAATTGTAGGGGAATTGTGAAAAGTTGTCAATCATCTTGGGCTACAATACCTGTTCACAGGTGCCCGAAGTCAGTCGACTCCATGCAAAACAGATGTGAAACAGTTCTTATAAGGTAACACAACAAAATATTAGTTTAGTGACTCACAGGAATGCTAAATCCTAGATATTTTTCAGTTTATACAGTAAATATGAGTTTAATAAACAATAATATGCAGGCAGTATTTATTTTTGAACAGCCCAATATTAACCTTTTTTTTATTTTCTGTAAAGTAATAAAAAAAAAATTCTTTATGTTTTCATATAGAATATAACTATACTAAGGATTGCGAGCTTTACTCACATTTGTAAACACACTGCTATTATTTTGAACACATTGTACCACACTACACACTGATGTAACTGTTCAATGTGACAAACAGGTTCAAACTGTAAAAAAGTGAAGAATTCAGATATGGGTCAGTTTAGTAGTGTGGATGTGGCAATACTGAATTGATAGACTGGCTTTCCTAACAGCTCCATATATCAACCTGTCCTCACACCTTCTAAAATGGGAGATATAAATGGCTGGAAGTATGGCTCAAAGGGCAGATCAGATCCACAGGCAGTCGGTCCTTGATCACCCATTCATGTCCACACACACAAAATAAGGAAAAGGCATCTATACAGTTATTATATACTGCAGGCCATTTTCCCCTGCTTAGTTAAACATTAAATAAGAAGTATAGTAAAATGCAAAAGTTATTGCTTTACCTGTTATCATATGTCCATTTAATATCTGCTTTCTCAACCACAAAGTTAATCAAGTCCAGGGTTTAAAAAAATAAATTAAGAAAAAAAAATCAAAACCACAAAAAAGACTGGTTTCACCTGTCTAGGCATAGTAGCATGGTGACACAAGTAGATCAGTAAGCACCAATAGCTGATCATCTGTGAACTGCTGCTTGTGCTCCAGCCAGTTGTCATGGTGAGTCCGGCGGAAATTAGACAAAGTCTTTTTCACAGTCATCTGAAATAAGTTGAACGGTACAATACTTTAAAATAAATAATTTCTTTAGAGAAGACAGAAGAAAAGTGATCAATAATAATCTAGTCCACCTCAATAGGTTGCATGTCGTTGAGATGGGCACTAAGGTCCATGAGCAACTGGGGCATCCAAGTGGGCACATCATAAGGACTGGACAGAACGCAGGCACTGAGACCCAAAACTCCGGCATGGCGCTTCACTAGATCTGAACAAGGTAAATTAGGTAAATGTTTGTGGGTTGTATTCAGAACCTTATTTATTCGTACTTTTGAAAGATAGTATTCTGCATTCCTTGTTAATTTGAGTTACTTTGAGTTCTGCCCAATATCCTCTGACCTCTCAGATCGACAACATCTGAACAGGTTTACCTAATAAAGTGGCCAGTGAGTGTATAATTCAGCAGTATCAAAATGAGTGCCTTACCAACTGAGGGTATGGTGTCCACAACAGAGCCCATCACTCTTTTTCTTTTCTTAGGCAGTCTGGTTTTGCATAGAGCTTCAAAATGAGTCTGCATGGAGATGTCCATGGTCAAGAAGTTACACTGTAGGAAACCACTCAGAGTAGTGGCAGCCATCTCTCTCACCTGGGAAGAAGAAATTTAACTCCAATAAGTGAAAGATTTAAATGAGCCTCAACAGGCACAAGTAGCAGGTGGTAGGATGTACCTCTAGCTGTTCATCCTCCAGTAGCCTAAGGACAAGTGCTTGCACACTTTGGACTGCTTGTTCACTGTTCAACATTGTAAACATGTTGTAAAACACCATTATTTGTAGATAGGTGAGCACAGAATAGCGGGCATGCCATGAGCTGCTACCTGCAATCTGAGAACATACAGCACTTAGTTCATATAGCTAAAAACTTAAATAAGAATAAATAAATTTAGTTATTGACCATTTGGGATACAACTGAAGTGCACGGATCAAATGGTGTGTAACAGTAACTCACTTCATTCAACACTTTGAGTACCAAAGGAATCTGCTCTTCATAGAGGAGGCCCTGGGACATGAGAGATAAGCAGGTCTTTGCATCCCTCTTTAGTTCATCATAGCTGTCATCATTCTCTACAGGAGCAATCTGTATACATGTAGATAAACAAGGGGAAAAAATAAACACTACAGGAAAGCAGGCAAAGCAATCACCAAACTTTATATAAAAGGCTTACTTTTATTATTATAATTTTAGAATGCTTTTGAAACTGTATTATTTTAATATGACATCCTTCAATTACGTTCGAGACAAACCTTAAAAAGCAGTGGCAAGAGCTGGAGCTGCTGAACTACTGGAGTAGTGAAGGTGCGGCCAGCGCTGGCCATCAGCCACTTTAGTATGGTTTTGAGCAGTTTAATTGCCCGGGTTCTCTCATCCTGCTCACCTACTCCATTTTCTTCCACTACATGGTTCTGGATCTCCTCCTCTCCTTCCAGCAGAGGTTTCAGACATGCCATGATCCTTTCTATGAACTCACTTATGTGAGGGGACTTTGTGGGTAGCGTATTTGGCAGATTGACATCAATCATGAAAATGAACGTCAGCATGCTGCAAGACCACAGGAATAGCAAATATTAGAAAGTGAGAAAAACATTAAAGAAAAGTAAAATAGTTCAAAATACGCAATCTTGGACAATCCATTCTATCAGACATCGCTTCCTTTAATTATACAACAGCTACCAACCCAGAAGGGGTTAAAGCTATTACATGCTTCCTCCACTTTAACATGAAGCCAGCCAACCACATATTCTTGAAATATCTTTTTTGGCAAGTCATGGAGAGTCAGAGGAACATGCTATTTACCCCATATGAATTCACAAACTAACAGATACAGAAACAGGCAATCCTACAACCCCTTTCACTTTAGTATTACAGTAGACTGCCGACTTAAAAATTAGCTTGGATGTTTGGATGCCCTGATCATGGGCATTACTTTTTGTTCTAAGAAGCTGAGAAATCTAAAATGGCCGATAGAGAACTCAATTAAAACAATGAATGTGTATCAAATGTATGTATTTTGGACAAGCTTATAGTGCTGCTCTGCCTTTTACCTTCCAATACGCTCTCGTACATTCTTGTACACCTGAGTGAGTTTAGGCTCCAAATAGCTCAGAAGCCTGTGTAGCAGCTCTGCCACCCTCCACTCCTGCTGGGCCAGACCCCCCTGCAGCACATACAGATGACTGCACAGAGAGTATAAAACACAAATAAATTAGTTAATAGGTATGTTTACATGGTACTAGTCTTGTCATCCATAAACTCCAGGAAATTTCTGCAATATCAGTTCCAGAGTGAGGAGTTTTGTTTACTATGAGGATGGTGGCCAAGTTTACAGACTTAATCATAATAGCGGCCATTTTTACACATTAAATTATAATTATACGTGATGATGTAAACTGTAAACCCCAAGTTTTTTACACAACGGGAATATAGAAAGAAAACCTTGTCCCTTCTTACCAGGCATCTACAAAGGACCCTCCTTCTCCACTAAGTGGACATTCCATCAGCATCTCCAGCAGCCAGTGAAGCTTCCTTGGATCCCTGCTCTCCTATATGGTCAGACAGAAGTCTGTGAACCCCAATTCACCAGTACAATATACCATCGCATATCAAAGATTTAGATGTGAGTAACAAAAAGATAACATACACAGGCAGTTGCTACGCAAGTGCCCCAGTCAGTGTAGGTCTCCACTGTAATGTTGGATAGTGCTCTTCGCATTAAAGGATTAAGGAATTGCCACATGGCCTCCACCTGGGCTCAGAAGGGTGGAAATAAGGAAAAAGAAGAAAAAAATTCAAAGAGGACATTGCTTTTACAGTATGCTTAATGTCATAAATTAATGAATCTTTTCCTCACCTGACTAAAGCTCCAGTGCTTGCTGCCTCTCACTAAACCAGCAATAATCTCTGAAACACACCGCTGTGTACTCTCATGGGAATCACCAGCCAAACGCTCCATGTGAGGTTTAAGCACTGGCAGGAAGGCATCAGTGTAGTTCCTGAAGAGACCCTGTTCAATGAATCACATAACTCTAATCTGGCACCTGACAGATGTAAAAAACCAAATAGGTTTTACAATTTGGTCTTTGATATTCTACCTTAAATAGGCAAAAGCGACGGGGGTTGAATTTGTCTTTTCCTTTGCGGTCCTCAAGTGACAAGAACTTAATTAGCTGACTGATGAACACGGGGTTTGAGAAATGGTCATAGATGATCAGTTCACTCTGCATTTGGAAAAAAAAGTTTCTTAAAGGCAGTTGTGATCAAGCTGGAATTGATACCATCTTACAATAGACCATGCGTGTACCTTATTCATATCCTCTGGCCTGAGACCTTTCTGCTGCTTCTCCACAGGAGCATATAGCATCAACTTCCTACAGAAAATAGAGTGTGATGAAATAAGAAAGGTTCCGTTCACACAGTGTGGTACTTGAATCCTGCCAAGTGTAAAATGTAATTGTAGATGAGCATACTTTGGCCAACAGTAATAGCCCCAGTGAGTCTTCTCTACAAAGTGAAAATTGTCCCAGTCCTGCTGAGTGCGAGGTAAGTGATCATCATGATACTGAAGCCAGTCATTTCCTGGCCTGTCTCCAGCCAACAGTTCCTTTGGCTCCATTACCCCACCTACAAGGAAACACTAGTCCCTTTAGCATAGATAAAATATAAGCCTTTCCAGTAGGCAAAAGCAGAATAGGTCTCCAGGCTATACTGTACGTGTCTCATTATCCAGAAGATGCGTGTCAGTAAACTGATGAGTTACTGGGAAATTTAGCCCTGTCCATCAACTGTAAGGAAATCCCATGCTGCATTACCTTTCACTGTTAAAAAAGGTTGTCATTAACTGCACACATTTTAGAGGGGCCAACCAAAAACACTGGAGTGAGCAAGCAGATTAACAGTGGTGGTTCTGTATTCATAAGTAGTGCTTACTCACTAATTTCACTGGGTGTAAAGGACAATTTTGTGCGTGGCCTCTTCAGCTGCTTAAGGATTCCAGCTACAGCAGATATTGCCACCTGCAGAAAAAATGGTAAACATCATGGGCCAACAACACTGAAATATAACTATAGCAAAAAGGTGCCAATTCTGCCTAGGCCAGATACCTTGCGTACAACAAGTGCATCATGATTGAGACTCTGAACAAAGAATTGCACAGCTCTCGCAGGAAGAGGATAGTCATCTCTTAACAGCATTGACAGGAAGCCGAAGGCCATGTGTTCAAACTTCCATGGTCTTTAAAAAGATATATGGACACAAACACATTATGTATATTCATGTAACATTGATATATTATATTATACAAGTAATTATGGAGAATAAAACTGAATAGAACTTACAGGTCTCTATCATTCGGGCATTCTAATAAATCATGAACCAGCTTTTCATAATTTCTGTGAAGAATTAATAGGCATCAATCAAAGTAATGAGACGCCACTATAGTTCACTTTTCATATAAACTGTGTGAGAGGGGAGAAAGTAGAGACAGAAATACACTACACACCTCAAAGCTTCCAGATTTCTTTCTCGCTCAAAGACAAGTCCCTGCTCCAACTCCTCTTCTGATGGACGGCCCATATGTGCAACAGATTCAGAGATCTTACAGCCAAGCTCCAGTAAGCTCTGGGGCACCTGCAAATCCAAGCACACAACACACACACAAACATCTATATCTACACCTGAGGAAGGCACTCCACAGCACATCACAAGAATAATTTTTTTAGCATATTGTTTATTTTAGGAACAAAGACGGCTGGAGGGGTGTAGCTTACAATTAAGTCAATGGCAATTGTTTCATACTGGCGATGTACTTTATCTGCAAGATCATCAAAGAGCCTGACAATGGAGGGTTTCTCCAGAGACATAGCAGGACTGAGGCCTGAGCGCACTATTGCTGGCCATGTCACAGCAATGCAGTCCCAGTCATGCAGGTTAGCCAGACAAACACCTCCATGATTTCCCAGGAGACAGTACAGAGCACCCTGTAATGGCAGAGAAGCAAATAGACATACTTACATACATTTTAATATGAACACAGTATAGTAATGATCTTATTGCTTATTTATAACTTTTAATTGCATTACACAATCTCTGACTGACTAATAAAGGGCTAGTTTATTGAATTTCTCAAAGCTTTATTACAAGAAAATAAAGTTACATGCATAGTCTTCTACTTCTGCACAAATACTAAGATTATCTTAATTTTCACAAATTGTAAGCCTTACATCAATGAAACT
Source organism: Xyliphius kryptos (assembly GCA_025769995.1). Classification (NCBI taxonomy): domain Eukaryota; kingdom Metazoa; phylum Chordata; class Actinopteri; order Siluriformes; family Aspredinidae; genus Xyliphius; species Xyliphius kryptos. Next base: position 8,031,860 of record JAOUQT010000047.1, read on the forward strand.
GAGTAAGTAAATCTGAAAATATCTATAGTTCATGCCTGCGGTCTACCTTGAACTGCTGCTGGGTGACACTGGATTGGCCTGGATTCAGCAGTTTCAGGACTTGAGGAGTGATATCTCGAGAGCAGAAATTATAAGTTCCCAGAGCAGTGAACAAGACACTTTGAGCCTTACTGCGGACCTGGTGGCATACAATGTACTTAGAATGGTTAATTCTGTAAAAATATAGATATTAAAAGTAAAATGTTTATCAATTTCAGGGTACTTGACTGTAGGTGCTAGTTGACAGACGCAGAAGGTCTCTGAGGAGATCCTGATGAACAGTTTTGTATTCAGAGCCTTCCACTAGAATTCTGCGCATCTGCAGATAAAAAATAAATAAATAACAGTTTGTTATTTACATATGCTTTTATAGGATTTAAAATTTGTTTAGATCATATTGTTTGCAATTAAATAAATTCAAAAAGGAATTCTTTTATTACAGTATGTTTATTGTTGAACACCATCTTTAGCACCATTGGCCATTTTATTGACAGGAGCAAATTCATACTCATACGCAAGTTTCACCTTAAACACAAAGTCACACATCTATACACATGTCAATGACAATTTAGCATTTCCAATTTACCTAGCATGCATGTCTTTGGATTATGAGAGGAAACTGGAGCACCCGGAGTAAACCCATGCAAACACAGAGATTTCCCAGGTCGTCCCACCGGGGATTGAACCCGGGTCCTCCTTGCTGCTGAGGCCACAGCACAATCCACTGCGCCACCATGCCTCCCAAGGGAAATGCAATAAAACAACACATTTTTTTATTTGCATTTTCCATATTATTGCAACGATTTAAAACCTAAGTATATTAGACACACACCTAAGTTTAATGCATTGCATAGGCCTGAAACAAGGGTACAGAAAATACTTTTCTATAACAACTTGCATTTGATTGATACCTCATGTTGCAGATGTACTCTATCAATGAGCAGGGCTCGGATGTGTTTCTTCTTGCCATGCAGCTAGAAAACAAAACCATAAAAAAGTAGCAACTGTTTTAAAATCAATGAACCTATTTGTTGTGGCTATAAACTGAGTATTTGGTCAGTGACTCACTCGGTTCTCCATAGATTTCTTAACCAAATTAAAACTCTTCCAACGGGAGTCAAACTCATGCTTATTGGAGCCTTTAAAATGCATGAGGTCATCAATGATCTAAAAGATTAACCGAAAGACAAAAATAATTGAAAATTGAGGTATTTTTGCAATTAAAAAAATGACTATTATAAAATAAAAAATTGCCAGCATTTACCTTGATGATGGCAAAGAGAGACTTGGTGTCATCCTCGGATTGTTCCAGTATGTAATCTTGAGAGAGAAACAAAAAGGGTAAAGTATTTAAATCAGCAGAGTGGGGTAACAACAAAATGTAGGGAAGTGCAGTCCTTTCCATACATATGTAACTGGAATGGCCATTTTATTTTTTACAAGAACTAAAGACATGTGATTTTAATACAAGTTGAATATGTGACAAATCATAAATCGCTCAAAAAAGTCAGCTTTCATTTTCGCATATTTACATCCATATTTGTTAAACTTTTTTTTTTTTTTTAACCCACACACTTGCAGAACAAATATATTGAATGTGTTCCTGACATGTTGCCTAGGTGTGCACTATTAGACTGCAAGAATACACTGTGACTAGCTATTGACTTTATTCTCTTGGTTTAAGCCCTGGGTTTTACCAGTGACGGCTACTGTTAATAAATTGGATAAACATGAAAGCCAGACTATCTACAGGAGAACAGTAAATGATTAAACCTGAAAATAAATTAGAGCCATTGCACAAGCAATGTACAGGGGTTAGACAATGAAACAAACACCTGGTTTTAGACCACAATAATTTATTAGTATGGTGTGGGGCCTCCTTTTGCAGCCAATACAGCGTCAATTCGTCTTGGGAATGACACATACAAGTCTTGCACAGTGGTCAGAGG
>JAOUQT010000047.1:8075195-8100844 GCA_025769995.1 Xyliphius kryptos
CGGCTTTTTCCCTGTCACCAGGGGTCGCCACAGCGAGTTCCTCGCATTAGGATCTGGCACATGTTTTACGCCGGATGACCTTCCTGACGCAACCCTCACCCATTCGGGCTTAGGACTGGACAATTTAACTTCTCCAATTCACCTAGAACGACAATTTAGCATTTTCCAATTTACTTAACATGCACGTCTTTGGCCTGTGGGAGGAAACCGGAGCACCCGGAAAAAACCCACGCGAGCACGGGGAGAACATGCAAACTACATGCCACCGTGCCGCCCAGAATACACTATATGATCAATTATTATATAGGTACATATCCATAATGCTAAATGCATCTCTGATTTGTGATTTTGTGCATTGAATTTTCAACTGATTAATTGTTTAAATGTATCATATTGTAAATAGTCACTAGTGATACTCAAGTTTATACAGTTTCTTAAACTTTACAAAGACTTCTACAACATGGTTCGCTATTCTTTTTTTCTAATGTAATAATGATGTACATTGTCTTTTAAGTATCCTTGAAGCACCTGCTGTTTCATGAGTTGGTTTGCTGAAGAATTCAAACCAACTACATACATTGTATACACTGAAAAAAACTGAGGCTTACCATTGAACACTGCATAATATCATATATACAAACATTAGTTAACACCTATACTATCATATCAATACTACTACTAATACAACAATATTAATTGTTGCTTTAATTAATGCTTTATTGATCCCCATAGGGAAATTCTATTCTATTTTTTTAACCCATCTGGGTGTGCACGACATACACTTACCCAGAGCAGAGTGTTGCCCTCCATTGAGGTGGGTTAGATGCATTATGTACTCAATTGCAATTCAGCTATGAAAATTGGCATAGCAGGGATTGAACCGGCAACCTTTTGGTCCCAAACCCTTTTCACTGACGATTAGTCTGTGACTGTCCCAAATATTCGTGACAACATTTGAGACATGGTGTAAGTGAGACATGGTGGAGTGTAAGACTAAAAAAAGTGTACTTGCCAAAATGATAATTGATTCAAAGCAGCACCTTGTACAATCTGCATGTAATGCAATTTCTAGAGACAGAGGAAAGAGAACTTTAATATTTAGGGATTTTAGACAATGAACTTTAATATAGACTTAATCTATTGGCTAATCTCCTGCTGGCACAATAGATACAAACTGCCTACTATGTGGAATTCATTGCAGCAGTCCAAAATCTTACTGCATGGCTGTGAAGCATGGAACACAATTACATAATTGAATGTGTATTCTGCCAAGTCTGAACTTTTCAAATGAGCCTGTCAAAGGAGCGATCTTTAGACAAATTAAAGTAATATTGGTGTCTGTTATTCTGCAGGGAGTGATGTATTTTCCTGGCATGGTTTTAGGTCCACTTATTCCCTTAGAAGGAGGTGTCACTGCGAGTCACTACAAAGTTCTTTTGACTGATCACCTTTATCCCATGATGAAATACTTCTGCATTTATGAAGTGTGCTCTGTTCAAGGATAAATTATTCTCTTCCACAGGAGACAAGAGCTTTTTGATGTTTTTTTTGATGTTGTGTTATTCTGAATAATAAAATGGGAACTACGGCAGAATGAAGTTCCTATAGTTGTTGTAGTAGTTGTAGTTTTTATTTTGATGTACTTCTAAAAGTACACTTTAACAGAATAACCCTGTTCTCAAGCAAATATACAGACCTACTCCCGGTGTAACTACCAGATCCAGCATGCCCGACCCTCTTAAGATTAAGAAAAATTAGAACCAGCCGTCCTCTGGAAACTATTTTACCAAGATTTATCTACAAGAAAATAATAAAAAGTAAATATTGTAAAAGAATGCAGCTGGAAAAAGAAAAGAGGATTACAATATTACAGGCTAAGGTGCTTATCGGTCTGTATCTCTGTGACGCTGTACTCACCAAGAAGGCATTTCAGAAAGCCGTCAGATTATTCTGTTATTCCTGCAGGCATCTTTTGAGAAAGGGCAAACCCAGTGTCCTGTCTCACCAAGATGCATAAGTAAGCTCTATTGGAAGGCAAATCATAACTGCCAAATTGTTGAAGAGCCACAGCCTCCTGCTTGTAAGAAATTTACTAGTAACTTCTCCACCAACTTTGAATGCTGATATGAACCCATTGCCTCTCTCCCAGCTGCTCATGGTCACAGGTCATTCTCTGTTTCTGCTCTTGTTAATAGCTCAGTCATCGATTCTGTTACCTCTGCCTCAGTCTTTTTTTAATCTCTGGTGTCATTTATCTCTGAATTTGTGATTTTGACAGTGTGTTAATCTCAGCCACTGACCTTAATATTTATTTTCTGAAGCTTTAGAGTGCAGATTTAAGCTCTACCTTGATTCTGTGTTATGTCATAAACCATACATTGTCTCCTACATTTTGTTCTGTGACAGAGTTGGACACTGTCTCTGACAAAGCTGCTAAATGTCGAAGAAATATATGTCTAAATTGTTATCCACTAGTGGGTAGAGTTTTTAATAGATATGATTCCTTCAATTGTGCTCCTTAAACCTTGTTTGCATATTCCTATATTCCTTGTATAGCCTGTATAGCTCAGTTGGTAGAGTGTTAGTAATTGGGGTTCAACTCCCCAGGGCTGCAACAGCAGACAATAAATTAGGATGCTTAGTCAGTTTATCTCTATCCCATAAAGCATATCTGTGCAGCCAACAACCACACAATGATGACAGTGTATGACATTGACAAAGTCTTTGTTTTCTAATTTTCTGTCCAGTCCCTGACCTTTTGATTATGATATCTGACTTGAATATACTGATGATGTCTACATCCTGCACTTCACCATGGACAGTTATAGCTTAAGCCATCCTCCATTTATTTTTACAGTAAGCAATCATAAATAATAATAATAAATTACATAGATAAGAAATAAATATAAATCTAATTATTTCACTGCACCCTAACAGAGTCTGGCAATTTAGAAATATTTTCTAACTCATTCAATGATATCATGAGCAATATGACTCCATGGAAGCAGTTCAATTGTAGTAAAGAGCTTCCGGGTAGCAGCAGCAGCAACAGTGATTAGACAGACAGGCAAAATGGTACTTGGTGTGTCATCTGGACAGGTAAAAGAAAGCAATGAAAGTTGGTGGTGGGACAAGGAATTGCAGGAAGTTATTCAGAGGAAAGGTTAGCAAAGATGAAATGTGACAGGGAGAGGACTAAAAAGAGTCATAAAATATACATCGTAGGACAAATAGGGAGGCAGCAAAGCCAAGCAGAAGGCCTATGATGAGTTGTACAAGAGGTTAGACAATAAGGAAGGAGAAAAGAAGTTGGGAGACAGAAAGATGGGATGTGCAACATATCAGGGTGATCCAGGATAGAAATTAAAATGTACTGACAGGTGAAAAGAGGGTGAGGTAAAGATGGAAGGAGTATTTTAAGGAACTGATGAATAAAGAGAATGACAGGGAAAGAAGAGTGGATGGCATAGAACTAGTGGAACTGGCGGTAGCAAAGATTGACATGTATTAAATAAGGAATGCTTTGAAAATGATAAAAAAGGGAAAAGCAGTCGGACCTGATGACATACCGGTGGAAGTATGGAAATATATTAGAGAGATGGGAGTAGTGTTTTTGACTAGATTATTTAATAAGATTTGTGAGAGTGAAACGATGCCCGAGGAATGACGGGAAAGGGTACTTGTACAAGAACAAGTGTGATATGCTAAAGATTGACTCGCTGTTGCAACCCTGATAAAAGGAAGAGGCCAAAAGAAAAAGAAGAATTAGACTAGCAAAAGACTGGGACCCTAACTGCATATTTAGACACATAATGGGTATCTAACAAATATTTAGCTTTAAGTTAGATGAAAATAAGCAAGTAAAAACTTCATTTATCCATTTTCCGCTCAATCCACACAGGGTTGTGGGCTAGCCGGCAACTCTGGGCGCAAGGGCAGACATTGCACAAAGGCACAATCACACAAGGTAACACACCAAGGGCCAGTTTAGAGACAACAATTAAGCTAACCTGCATGTCTTTGGAATGCAGGAGAAAATCAAAGCACCTAGAGAAAACCTGTGCACCCAGGGTCCTTCTTGCTGCAAGGTGACACTCTGCCACCTTGCCACCCCCGATATGTTGGCTCAAAGAATAATTATAATAAACAATCCCTAATTGGTGACAATATTTAATTGTTTTATTAAATATCTTGACTATATCAATTAAATATCATGACTATATCATGGTCCCAGGTTTAATACACTGGAAAAATAAAGTAAAATACTGAGATAATGAGAAATGTATCAAACTGCCCCTTTCCCTGGTCAGTGCTTGTAGAGCAGTCTGGAAGCAATTATCTTATGTGAATTCTTTGCAGGTCAGTTTACAGGAGAAGACAGGAACTATTTTCCTGCTTGTTGTAGACACTAATACATTTAACCAATAAGAATATATAGATCATTTAACTAATGTCTTAAATGGAAACTTTAATAGGAGCATGGTTGGTAGTATGTATTAGTAGTTATAAGACATATGTTTTATGTTAATAATCCAAAACCAAAAATTGGAGCTTGGTTGCAACAGGAGAGGTTAACCAACAGATGTTAAGAACTAGCCATGATGTTAATTATGTTCTAACATACACTAATGTAAATGCAACAATTGCTTTCTTTACTAACAATGTAAATACAACATATTTGTTGTTTGTTTTCAGGACAAGTTAAAGAAGTCAGACCTTCCCTTTTAGTCTCAGAGCAGTCGCATCTTCTGTAATATACATATATACATATATATATATATATAATCAGTCATAATTTCCTTTATCTACCATATGCATAAATCTGAATATATGAACTTCACGAAACACACACAGCAAAAAAGGACAACACATTAGCCTGAGTATTAGGTTTGTGGAAAACAGTGGAGCACATAGATTTCAGTCATTAAGCTACATTTCTTTGGGAGATTCATTTTAATAGTTATACCTATATTAAAAAACCAATGCAAATTACATTTTTCCAACATTACTCCTTCATTAGCTAAATGTCCCTAAAATCAGGGGAACAACACGTCCTGGACCAAAACACCTAAATATATTGATTTATAATAATGGCAAACAGACATGCAACATCATAGCACCTAGTCCAAGACATGACTATGACTAAGTATCATGCAAATCATTCACAGGCTAAAACTCAGAACTGACATCTGACAATTGACTTAAATTCTCTTTGACACTGAAGTTGGGACAACATTAAGCTTTATGCAAACTCTCTCTCTCTTTCTTTCTAGCCTTGTACAACATACTGTATACTTTTTCACCTCACACACGCATTTTCCAGAAATGGTTTTAATGGGAATAAAACGATAGTTTGATGTAATGGCTAAAAACAAATCTCTTCCACTTCTCTTGCTGCACTTTATTCTGGGGAGGAGGGGGGATTTTGACATCTAGAATAATTTTAAAAAAATGTCTTACTTGCTTCTTAGCACTTGAATATCTCACACCTGAATTCATTGAGAAGATGACAATACTTTGGAGGATAAAAAAACTGTCTTAAACCTAGTAGTGCATTACATATGACGTGTCATATATTTTAGTGAGCATTTTTCCACACGGCTCAGATATCTGCACATACGCCCTATAACCACAGGGAAATGCTGTGTAAACTGGTAGACGTTCCTGCTGACTGCACATTACGTGACTATTAAATAAGCATTAGAGGCCAACTGGACATTCTTCACAATATATTTTTAGAAATTAGAATAATTATCTGTGTGTGTACCAACAGCAGTGGGGAAGGAGAATATTGTAATCAGTGTACAATAAAATATTTCTAATGATACTGACAAAAGCACACTGTACATAATTAGCTCCTGTTGTTTGTCTGGACTCGGAAAATAGAGGTCTTGAGAGAACAGAGAACCGTCTCCTTGTGACTAACATAAACCAGATGCTTAACATGAACTCTTATATCACTTAGCTCCTTCTACAATCATGCAATAAATTCGTTATTTCAAGGAAATGAGCAGCAATATTGACACCAGTATATAAACCAGATCAATTCTTTTTACTAATAATTTGTTATCTTCTCATGTCATACGCCAACGTTGCTTTGCGGAACTTTTAGGCTGTGCTCCATAAGATATACAAGCTTTTTAATATCTTACACCAGAGATATTCCTATGCCAGGTATTTTCAATATAGCAACTAATAATAATAATAATTGATCATTTTTATTGATCCCATAGGGAAATTATAACCGGTCTGCAGTGTGCTTACCATAAACAAATATCTATAGCAGTGTACAGACCCCCAAGAGAGCAAGTAGATGCCTTGTTCAACAGCATATCAGCCGTGGAAGTTTCTTTCCTGTTTCAAGATTGAACCAGAGTTCAATCTACAAGCCATGTCTGTCCAGAAATAAATGGCAACTACGTTCATTTTATTTAGCCTTTGATTAAATGTCTTTGATTCATTCTTTTTATATTGCATATTTTACCTCAACTAATTTGCAAATTGTTTATGATTTTATTTGCAATGTAATTTTCATTATTTCCTTGGCTTATTTTCCCACGGATTCCATCCAATCATTTATTTATCTTAGCTTGAGGGTATTTTCTTTCCTTCCCAAAGAAGATTCAGAGAGCAGCCTCAAATAGCAGAGTAGATTCAAATAGCAGAGTAGATTCAAATAGAAAAAAATCTTAATGATAAAGATAGCTAAATGCCAAAATCGATGACTGGGAATAAAAGAAAAATGACTATGCTTAAAGTATAATCTGTGTTATACTGACATTATCCACATGTACATTTATAGTTTAGTATGCTATAAAGGCTATACTTAAATTTGCTGCTAAATTTATAATTGTAGAACTTGTATTATCACAGTTAGAGTGGTTTTAATCTCCACAGGGATAGAGAGGACCTCCAGATTAGAGGTGAAGTCATTCCAAACCCAAAAGACCGTAGCTGGTTCGTGGCATGTCTTTTGGTGAGTAAAAATATATTGACCTAATAAGAGCCCCGATTCCAGCTGTACACTGCACACCCTCTTCTTACCTTAAGACTCCTCCTCACACACTCAGATGTACACTAACAATAAGCCCAGATACAGACACACTATGAAAGTGGAGTGCGCCAGGCTGGGATCACCGGTATTGATTCAATTTCAAGAAGCTCTAGAGCACACTAGCGCGCGCGCACACACATTTCGACAGCATTTGATTGAGCATTTTCCACAAAGTGAATACAAAGACTCCGAGTGTGTTGGATCGGACTTTTACGCACAAAGTGACTGGATTTCTTTGGCGACTTTACACTCTGCAAATAATTAATGACAAGCGCAGGCATTTATTTAACCTGGCGTTATTTTAACCTATAAATCCAAGGTAGGACAGTGCTCTAGATTTGTTCACGCAATTATACTGTTTATTGTGGGACAAATCAAGGTACTGGTTTGTTTGGTACATTAACGCGTGCAATGGTTATTTCCTACAAAATCCGTTTTTTATAAACTCATCATAAATGCATTGTTATTGATAAACAAGTCCTCTTAGTTTTGTCTTCGATGATAATCAAATTTAAACCTGGTTGCAAATATAACAAGAACTTATGCGTTTTTTAGGAATTATGATTCTCCGAAAATGCCACATCGTGCTGGTCCTTTTGTTTCTGTGTTCCTCGGCCACGGGTCAAGGTAATTTTCAGTTTAACATACACTCACTTTCTCAACGTACCCCTAAAAATACACAACCCATTAGTTTCTAGTAAGGAACCTTTAAAACAGGAACTATATCAGAAAGCATACATGCAGCACCAATTCTGGAAGCAAAGAATCCCTAATTACCGACTAACTTTTTTCTATGAATTTAGGTGCTGGTATTATTATACAGTAGACGGAGGTAAAGATTTGGATAGTTGAATGGCTAATTTCTGTTGTTTTTGCATGCTGTGTTAAAAGAGCAAACGTTTTCACATTGATCTCCATGTGAAGCTGTATCTTCCAATAAAAATAAGGGATCGTCTACAAATTTCCAGCTATGTATGTTAAGTGCCCTTAAAACTAATGATGCCGGAGTCAGCCCTAATCCTGTTTGAAGCATCTCTTCCTAATTTTCAGTTTTACTTGCTTCACGGCACGAACTAAAAAAAGCTTAATGCATTGACATTTACATTAAATATATAATTATAATGGGGTAAAATAGTTATTAATAATAATTTTGGAAAAATATATACACTGTTATTATTACCTTGTCCCCAAAACGGTGTAAGATTATTTAGCATCATTGCTTCTATGATTATGCCGATTATTATATACAGAACAGATTCCCATGAAACTAGGGATACGAAAAACTGTTGTTTGTTAAATCACTTAACTGATAAAGGTACAAATAATACACATTCATATATAAAACTGACAAGCATAATTGTATTTTATAAATATTAAAAATGAATTGTGATGCCTGCACACATTCACAAAGGTATGAATAATCAGTTGGTGGAGTGAGCTACTGGGGAAATGCCAGACGCATTAGAAACTGGGGATAAACAGTTGAAAAGCGACTGAGATTCTCATTCAGTTTACCCATATTACACAGAGCACTTCTGTGCAGCCAACCATTGCAAAGTCATGACATCATATGATTTGATTTGATACAGGAACACTGTTATGAAAATTTTCACAATTGGCGGTTTAACAGTAACAGGTGAGACTATCATGAGTATAAAAGGAGCAACAAAGGCTTAGTCTTTACAAGCAAGGATGGGGCATGGGTCACCACATACAATGCCTCTCAGTGCAAAATTGCTAATAAATTAGATTAACCATTTACAGTTATAATTACAAATATAATATTATTAAAAATATTTAAGCATCTAGTGGAAATCTGTGCTTTATAGGCCATGTGTGTGTTCAACCATTGTGCCATCAGGTGGTATTGTTTGAGAAACCATAATGCTACTGTGATAGGTATAGACACAGTGCCCAGCACTATATTAATAAATTACACATTGCATTACGGCCTATATATATATATATATACATATAAATGTTTGCACAATGAACAATTTACAGTTTTTATACATTTTTTGAGAACTATTGAGAACCAGAAAGGGGGTTGTATTTGTAGTAGTACATATATGTAGATTTCGAAAATGATAAGAATAATAATAATACTAATAATAGTATGATTCAGCTAGTAGGTTTACATTTGTAAATAGAAGAAATTATGGTGGGTTGCCTATTTTTACCATAATCAAGTAATCACCAAGTCAAACAGCGCCATCAGGTGAATATTTGGTTGGTTTATAGTTAAACGTTCGATTGTTGTTAAAGGAATTTAGAGATGACCCCTTGGAAACTTGCTGCACAGTAACAGACATGCGGTTTATTATCCAGTAAATGTTATTTACATCATAAAATTCACGCTAAAATAAACTCTTAAACTCATTTTACGAGACACATCCCTACACATGCCAACTACATTAAACGCTGTGTACAAAAGATGATACTAGACAATTATCTGCACTATCCCAACTATTGTAACTTTATACTTTTTAGACGAGCCGTTGGAAGACTTCACGGTGTTTGACTTATTCCAAAGCAGCGGAATCACGCAAAAGACAATCGGGGTGAAAGTGTTCCGAGGTCCGGACCCCGAGTCCCCGGCCTATCGCTTCATCCGCTTCGATCAGCTTCCCTCAGTAAAACCGCAGGTTCTGGAGAAGCTGGTAGAGCAGATCCAGAACAACGAGGGCTTCACATTGACTGCGACCCTGCGGCAGGACCGCGCATCCCGCGGCACTCTGCTCTCCATCGAGGGTCCAGGAGACCGGCGGCAGTTCGAGGTGCTTTCCGACGGCAGAGCCAACACACTCGAGCTGGTATACTGGTGGGCGGACGGCTCGCGTAGTGTCATCGCGTTTGAGGATGTGGAGTTGGTGGACTCGCAGTGGAAAAACGTCACGCTGCACGTGCACGGTGAGACGGCCACTCTGTACGTGGGATGTAGCCTCATCGATAGCTTCATTCTCGACGAACCTTTTTACGAGCACCTGCGTGCACCGGGAGGAAGGATGTATGTGGCCAAAGGATCCAGTCGCGAGACACATTTTAGGGTGAGAGTGTTGCGGCTTTCACGCAAGAGAGCGAACGATCTGTTCCTCAGTTGCAATAATAGTCAGCAGGTGACCTAGGCAAAAACTTCAACAGACAGGCATCACCATTATGTTACAAAAATACTGCCAAATGTAAAATAGTTATATTGAGTTCCAGTTTAAAGTTTATTAGCCTCTGAGGTTCCTGCCTGGCCTCACACAGTTGCATGCCTTTCCTGGTGGCAAGCAGCACCTCAGCTCATCTAAGACCCCAGTTGACATTTTTTTATAATGATGCTTATTTTACCTGTTGTAGGTGTTACACCATGGTTCAAGTGAAAACGTTATAAGCACTTCTCCAGTACCGTGCATTATACTAAGAATTGGCATTTCCTGGATTTTAATGTGGAGACGCAAAGTTGTGATAGACTACTAAAACACACTAAGTTGTGGCTCCACGTAGTTATGCACATAATACTGTACTCGAAGGATTTTCCTTATACAACCATTTGTCTGTTTATTATTTGTTCAATATTATGTTATATATGTTACACCCACACATTTATATAAATGACATACCCTAGATTTATTACACAAAGTGGGAGAGGATTAATTTTTCATCTCCAATCGCCTAACATGCATGCTATGGTTTATAGAAGGAAAATTAAACAGAGAACATACATGCAAACTATACATAGAAGGCACCCAGGCTGCCCTGTATCAAACCCAATAAATGTGAGTTAGATATACAATAATTACTTAATTCTGCCTGTACTGCAGAGAAGACCACTCATAAACATGGTTTTAGAACAAAGTTGATTGGGGTGGCAACTATAATGTCCAAGGGGGTCCTTTCCAACATGTGCCATTCATATATTGCAGCCCTCAATTTAATGTACAATATATAGCTCTTATCTACTTATCTATAAATACAATGGTACTGATTTCACACAACATGCAGCTTACTTATAATTTACAGTGCATTTTCATCTTTTCAAGCTAGAATGCTCAACGGACACTTTATATGTAAGTTCCTTATATTTTATTCTTATTTTTATATTCAGGGGTTGCTCCAGAATGTGCAATTTATTTTCGACATACCTCTGGAGGACGTGCTAGAGAGCCGAGGCTGTGAGCTGGCCAATACAGGTATACTGTTTAGTGCTTTTGATCTATACACTGTATCCTTCCACATATTCAGATTCTTTTCCAACATAAAGTCTGTCTTTGGAAAAATAATACAGATAAGCACTGTTTTTTTTATTATATCAACAGCGCAATAGTATGGGCTAGCAGGTTCAAGTTTCTAATTTCAGTACCTAGAAGGCTGCAGCACACCAGCCCAGACTAAAAACATTCCAATTTACCAGATTATCAGGTATTGAATTTAATAAATTGGTTGGGATGCAGTCCAGAAAAAAAGATGAGTGGAGTGTGGTGGAGCTACAGGATTAGAAGTAAAGAGTCTTTCAGTGGTGTTCTGGAAACATTCCATAACAGTTCAACAAACAGTCTCGTGAAGTTTTTTTTTTGGCTAAAACATTGGCTAAAGAAGAAAGTACAATATCTTGAGTGAGGCTGACATTCTTACACTCATACAGAAATTATACATCATCCAGACAAGAATGAAGGATTGATAACAGGATATCCTGAGTATGAATATGTTTGATATATCAGTGCCATTTGATTGAAGACTGGAATGTTTATGTAAATTATAAATTGATTAAAATTAATTTTTTGTAACACATATTACATATTAGATACAAATAACACGAGGCAGCTAGAAGGTTTTTACAGATAGGTGAATATTGGGTTGGTTCAGACTTGTAATAAGATCCTGGACCTTATGGCAATCAATGAAGTAATGAGAAACAAAGAGCAGTTTCTCTCTCTGTCTTTCTCTCTCTCTCACTTTCTCAAACACAGAAATCAGGGAGTCATAAGAGATTTGAATGAGTTGAACAGACATAGGACTGAAGCATGAAAAAATATTCTGGCTCAAGATATTACTCTCAAGGCCAACTATCTTTCTTGATTTAAAAAATCTCAGGGGTGTCTGTATGACCAACAGATACCTTATGTACACAGAGTCCACGTACATTCATATGCTTGAATCATAATTTTAAGCAAGTATTGAACAACATGTAATGACGCATCTTCTGTGTGAGTGGTTAAATATGATAGTATTCATTGGATGCAGAACAATATAATTGTAATGCTATACAATTAAAATTGTCAAACATAATTAGTGCATCTCAGTTAAGAAGGGGTTGTTTAGTTTTTGCTGCGTGTATGGGGAAAAAACTACTTTGAAAGGGTGCTTGGAAAATGAAATGCTGTTATACAAAATTGCAAATTGCTTTAGATACTGGCTTTCTTCACTATTTCCTTTCAAGAAATCTGGTGTTTATGTTGAAGATTTATAAGGTTCTGACATCATGCATTAGTCAGAACTGAGAGAGAGAGAGATGTAGAAATATGTTGCATAAGCAAAAGCAATCATCATCCATATGCCCAATAAATGAATTTATGCATAAATGGAATTTATCAACATTATACATTGCAGAATTGGAAGAACATATTTCATTTAGTTATGCAGTATCCCCAAATGCCCCTCATAAATCACCATTCCCATTGTTTTACAGGCATCATGTCCCTTTTGAAATCCTCAAAAAAATTCAAAACACCCCCTTTTTGGATGGTTAACACTATGATACATATTGCCTTTACAACTTGTTTATGCGCTGATAAAAGATATCTGCTTTCTAAAGGCTTCATTGACAGTTGAACATGTGTGATGTCACCACAGAAATTAATTCTAGCCCTAATTTTACTCTTTGGATCAAGTTTTACACAACTTGAGGGTTATTGCAAGCAGATTTAGACATGCTGGGGACCCCTTCCAAGCTTTTTTTTATTTGTTGCTGTTTCCATGTTCATATAGAGCCAAACACATTCTGCTTGCTTACATGGGAAACAGGCTGATTGCTATCCTATCCACATGGGCAACAGTATTGGAACTTATCCGGGTCTCCCATGGAGTCCTGTGACTTCAAATTTCTTTTCCTCATATATTTGCTTCTCTGCAGGTTCAATACTCTTCATGAGAGTTTTTAGGAACTGAAAATGTGTGCTAAACAAGCTATATGACAAAGGAATTGTTCTTTTGAAAGAAAAATCAGTTCAGTACACATTTATGTTCATTCTTTCCCAGGGTGTTTGACAGCATGATGCACATGGTTTGTTATTTTATATTAAATTCAGATCACCTCTACTCTGGTTAATTTATAAAGGCCTAGAAAAGAATGTGTCCCAATGCTTCATCTGTCAGTCATTGAAGAGCCTTTAATGCTCATTGCTTTTAATTAAATATGCTTTTGTGTTTCTCTCTTTGCACAGATGAGGTGAACACAGTAAGTGAGAATGCTGAATTGGTGAATGCTGCCTCTTCCATCTCCACTAACTTGATTAGCTCGAACACAGACGCCCCAACTATGAGCCCCTCAGAGACAATGTGTGAGCATTCGTGTGAGGAGTTGGCCAACCTTTTCCAAGAGCTCAAGGGTCTTCGCGTTGTTGTTAGCAACCTCATTGATGGCTTGCAGAAAGTGGTCAGTCTCTTGGAAAGTCTTAATACGTTGATACAAATATGTCAGGCTGCTGGGCTTTTGAACAGCCCTAGTATGAAAAAGAACGAAGAAATTTGGAAAATCCATTAATGGCTTTTTTGTTTTAGTTTGTTTAAACTGTGTAAATTAGACATAACTGATATCTACTCATGTACCTGTGGAAAGAGTTCTTAAATTCTTTTATAGTAAATCACAGTGTTTTACTTTTGTGGATATGTGAAAATGTATGGCTGTTTAATGGTAGTGTTCTGCAATAACCATATGTCTGTGTATATTAGGTTATGTGGAACATGAAAATTATGTGGAAACTCATTTGTTTAGTAATGGATTTCAGACAGAGGAGAACACTGCCATGCGTGAGGCCCTGAATAAGATACAGGATCCAGTGCAGCAGAGCATTTGCTGGCAGGATGGGCGATTGTTTGAGAATAAAGAGGACTGGGTTGTGGATAGTTGCACCAAATGTACATGCCAGGATGGCAAAGTTGTGTGTCGTCAAATCACTTGCCCACCAGTGTCCTGTGCCAGTCCATCCTTTATTGATGGGGAGTGCTGTCCAGTTTGCCTTCGTGAGTGCTTAAAATCCATATACGATACTTTTCTGCATCATAGTTATTGAATCCTAAATGATTGTCTTAATATGTTCCTATTTTGGGGGCCAAGCAATGGATAGTGAGGATGGCTGGTCTCCATGGTCAGAGTGGACTCAATGTACAACCACTTGTGGTAGTGGTACACAACAAAGAGGCAGATCATGTGACGACACCAGCAACACATGTTCTGGCCCCTTGATACAGACACGGAGGTGCAGCTTAGGAAAATGTGACCGTAAAGGTATGTAAAGCATTTTTTAAGGCCAGTCAAATTTATCTGTGGGGCAAGTGGAAAAATAGGGTAAATGGAGAAATCATCAAGTTCCTATTTGTTTAGCACGTCAGGATGGTGGTTGGAGTTTTTGGTCGCCCTGGTCTTCGTGTTCAGTGACATGTGGTGAAGGGTTGATCACTCGCATCCGGCATTGCAACTCTCCTGTTCCTCAGCGAGGAGGCAAACAATGTGATGGTGAAGGAAGGGAGAGCCAGAGCTGCCAGGCTAATCCCTGCCCAAGTAAGATTGAGTGATATACACATATGCTCATTTAAAACCCCATCCTCTCCCTGCTGTCAAAGCTGAGCTGTGAAAGAGAGGACAGGATAGTGATGTCATTCTTTCCAGGGCTCATATCCTCAGAGCTTAAAAGATACACAGCTATAGGGCTGGCAATTTTTACCACAAACGATTATGGGTATGGCATGTGACGTGCCCAGTAAATAAAATTATTCAGTGGGAAACAAGAGGCAGCTGTCTTTAGCTGGAAGCACAGTAGGGCATGTTATTATTCAAGGATTCTTATTCAGCCAATTGCTTGAAGCTATCTTTTAAATCACGAGAGCTTCAAGGACATTACTCTACTTACAATAGATATTTTTAATATGATAAGTATCGCACATATTTCATAAACTTATAAAATGATAAATTACTATTTTATATTAACTTCTGTATTCTTTCAATGTATTTGAATATGAATCATCTATTTTTAAGACAAAACTAAATGCTTTGCCATCTCATATTGAATTATTCTTATATTTTTAACATTTCCCAAAGAGGAAAAAAATACCAAAGTGAAACAGATTCTGTCTTACTTGTACCCCAGCCTGAAGCAAACTCTTTCCACCCTAAAACCATGCCCCAATACATTATCTACTGAGTCCAGAGATAAGGTGTGCATTTAATGGTAAATACAATTCATGTATATGTGGTGTATCTGTGTTTTCAAACAGTTGACGGTGGCTGGGGTCCCTGGTCCCCATGGGCAACCTGTTCAGCAACATGTGGCGGGGGTCTGAAAAGTCGTGAGAGGGAGTGTAATAGCCCAACTCCACAGCATGAGGGCCGGAAATGTATGGGGGATTCTTTAGAGAATGAAGTATGCAACAAAAAGGAGTGCCCCATTAGTAAGAATTTGTGAAAACCATTATTTATTTTGCCTTATACAATTATTTTTAATATTTATCTTTCATATTTAATTTAAACACTGCACGGGAAATAATAAAAGTGATGGTTTTTGACTTTTCTTTTAGATGGTTGTCTTTCGAATCCATGCTTTGGGGGAGTGGAGTGCAGCACTGGAACTGATGGTTCTTGGGAATGTGGGACTTGTCCACCAGGGTATCGTGGTAATGGAACCTTCTGTGAAGATGTGAATGAGGTATGTAATAGCAGAGCAGACAATAATTTTTTTTGTAAATTTCAAGCCTTACCCAATTTTAAGCTCTTTTTCTTTGTGTTGTCTTGTGCAGTGTGACATGGTGTCAGATGTGTGTCATAAAGTGGGTGGGTTTCAACAGTGTGTGAATACAGACCCGGGATTCCATTGCTTGCCCTGCCCTCCACGTTACAAAGGTCTGCAGCCCTATGGCCTTGGGGTGGAGTCAGCTAAAACAAACAAACAGGTCAAAAACTGACCCAGCTCACAATATGCTTCATTTATCTGAAAGAACTATAAATACTGATTATATTGGTTTAGTTCTTTAAACATAAACTGTGTTTCTCTTTATTTTCTATTTTCTTAAAAAAGGTGTGTGAACCTTACAATCCATGTAAGGACAATAGCCACAGCTGCCATAGGAATGCTGAGTGTATCTTCCTTAGTCATGTCACTGAGCCCATGTACAAGTGCGAGTGCCGTATTGGTTATGCCGGAGATGGCATTGTGTGTGGAGAGGACTTTGATCTGGATGGATGGCCCAATCAAGATTTGGTGTGTGGAGCCAATGCAACATACCATTGCAAAAAGGTACTGAAAAGCTGACATTTATTAAATGTGTATGTCCTAAAAATTCTCAAGATATTACTTTCTTAAAAAATCATATTACATGTCACATAGGACAGGTTTATTTTAAACCATTCACATTATCTGATATAATATACAATTTCTTTGATCATAAAAAAAGCAAAAGGGAATCACAAAAGTTATTATTTTGTTATTCTTCCTGTTTGATGGATTATGTATTAACAAACCCTGGCACAATGCTAACACTTTAATCTGAAAGATGTTATCTATAAAACTATCTTAGGTAGAATAACATATGCAGTGAAGAACTAAAAAAACTGGCAAAATCATACATCAACCAAATTATTAAGTTATTTCAGTATTTCTGATTATTATGTAAATATTTATCAATTCTAGGACAACTGTCCAACCCTTCCAAACTCCGGGCAAGAAGACCTTGACAGTGATGGAAAGGGAGATGCCTGTGATAAGGATGATGATAATGATGAAATTGCGGATGAACAAGTGAGTATCACAGTCTGTCACCATGGAGTTAACTAATCTGATGCCCCATTTCACACATGCATGTTGATCCTGAAATTTTCCTGAATTTAAGCGGAGTATATGGAAACGCGACTACCCAAAAAAAACGACCACCTGAAAAACTCAGCAGTATTTAATTAATACTAAATAGGTTTGTTGATCATGTATATTTCATGAATATGTATATTTTAATTAAACCTTATATATTTAGCGCTTTTTACAGTGGAACACTGCCGCAAAGCATCTTTACAGAAACTTGATACAGATATAATTAAGAAATGATCACTTTTATTCCTAACGAAGCCGGATGGTGCCAATAGGGTTACACCGTTTATCTTTCGGCTTTTCCCTGCCACCAGGGGTCGCCACGGGGAGTCACTGCCATTTCGATCTGGCACATGTTTTATGCCGGATGCCCTTCCTGAGGCATGCCTCACCCTTTGGGGCTTAGGACTGGACAGTTTTTGGACTGTCTTTGGACTATGGGGGAAACCGGAGAACCTAGAGTAAATCAACGCAAACGCAGAGTAAACATGCAAACTTCAAGCAGAACCCCTGAATCTAAAACAAGGTTTAAAATTTATTATCATTTCTTCTCAGTAATTCAATTCAATTTTATGTATAAAGCGCTTTAAACAATAGACAGTGTCCCAAAGCAGCTTTAAAAAAATCCAAGATGAGTAACGGTGGCAAGAAAAACTCCCTGAGTAAGTAAGGAAGAAACCTTGAGAGGAACCAGATTCAAAAGGGAACCCATCCTCATTTGGGTGATGGAGTCATGGAGCCATGTACCTGAGTCATGGACCTATTCATGAATGCATCTGCATGAAACATCTTCAGGATGATTGTTACGTGTTTGAAAATGCGAAGGGAAAATCTCTGTAACCAATGTTGCGGAACTTTCCCAGTGTTTATGTGTAAAAGGGGCATTAGTGAGGAAACACTGTATAATTATTACACAGCTCTGTCTATGAACCATGGAAAATATAATATGTTTTATTTTACATTCAGGATAATTGTCCACTGCTGTACAATCCTCGGCAGTATGATTATGATAAGGATGCTGTAGGGGATCGTTGTGATAACTGCCCATATGAGTCCAACCCGGCTCAGACTGACACAGATGGCAATGGTGAAGGAGACGCCTGCGCTATCGACATTGATGGAGATGGTAAGAGACATAACCTTTCCCAAATATATTACTGACGGTTTCATACCATTACAAACAGGCTGTGGTAACTAATGTTCCTTTGCTTATTTTGATTTTCAGAGATTCTGAACGAGAAAGACAACTGTCCCTTTGTTTATAATACTGACCAGAAAGACACAGATTTGGATGGGGTTGGAGACCAATGTGATAACTGCCCACTGATCCACAACCCACAGCAGGTGATGATGTTAATATTTACTATGATTCGATCTCAGTGAGACGACTGGCGAAATTTCTGTGTGGAGTTTACATGTTCTTCTCGTGTTTGCACGTTTTCTCCAGGTGCTCTGGTTTTCTCCTGCATTCCAAAGACATGCATGTCAAGTTAATTGGTGTTGCAAAATGGGCCCTTTACTTGTGAATATTGTGTGTATGACTGTGTATATGAATGTGTCCTGCGATGGATTGGCACCCTGTCTATCTGGGGATGCGCCTGCCCTTGTGCCCGGAGTGGATGGTCCACCACCCTGTGTAGATGAAGTGGATTATAATGAGGAAATGAATAATTTTTTTATGATAAATACACATAAGAAAACCTGATTTCTATCAACTTGTTTTGTAGACGGATGCGGATAATGATCTGATTGGAGACCAGTGTGATAATAACCAGGACATCGATGAGGATGGCCATCAGAATAATCTGGATAACTGTCCGTATGTTGCCAATGCTAACCAAGCAGACCATGACAATGATGGTAAAGGAGATGCTTGTGATCATGATGATGACAATGATGGAATTCCTGATGACCGGGACAACTGCAGGCTTGTGCCTAATACAGATCAGATAGATACAAATGGTGAGAGCATGTATTAACCACACTCTGATCTTGAGGTAACACTATCTCTTAGCTACTTTTGATATAATAAGTGATAACACAAGAGGCCAAGGGTTAAACAAACTCTGGGGCAAATTCCTATTCCACTAAGATGGGTTTAGACTTGAAATGAGGCTAGAATTCCCAATGGCTATTATTTATTAGCCTGTGTTTGCTTATACTGATTCAAATAAATGAATTTAGCTTCTGGGTATGTATATTTCAGGAATGTGCCAATGCCATGGCCCACAGAAGGCGAGATTAATGTATGAGGATTATAGAGAGGGTGGGGTTGCCTGGGGCAAACATGATTTGTGATATTGAAGTGGAACTTCAAAATACTCCGCAGAGCACCAGAGAACTTTGAGACATGAGACACATTTCATTTGGAATGTTCCTTCAGGCTTCCCATGTGTGTTTATTTTAGTATATGAGCCTTCCTTCATTTGTGTCAGGCCAAACCTATATTATTATAGTACAATCCGTACAATTCCA
The DNA here is from genome assembly GCA_025769995.1 of Xyliphius kryptos. NCBI lineage: Eukaryota > Metazoa > Chordata > Actinopteri > Siluriformes > Aspredinidae > Xyliphius > Xyliphius kryptos. Next base: position 8,094,780 of record JAOUQT010000047.1, read on the forward strand.
AGGTCCTGTCTCAAAATAAAAATGAGAAACTCAAAAGGGCATGATGTTAGAGGCAAAATTAAATAAATAAATCTTAACTGACACAATAATGCAGAAGATCCATGTCTAACTCTTTAATAACTGTCTTAAGTCATATTTAAATGAAGGATAGTCATGATGGCAGAGTGAATGTCTCTAGGTCAATAAGCATTAAATTTATATATTTTTATTTATTTATATATATTATATTTTTTTATAAAAGACCACTGCCATTTTGTATTACATACAATGTGTTTTATTGCGAGTTCATAATTTGTGAGTGTATGGTGCAGGTGATGGCCGTGGTGATGCCTGTAAAGATGACTTTGACAATGACAACATTCCTGACCTCTTTGACGCTTGTCCAGAGAACAATGCCATCAGTGTTACAGACTTCAGAAAGTTTCAGATGGTGCACCTGGATCCCAAGGGAACCCTTCAGATTGACCCGCACTGGGTAGTGCGAAACCAGGGAAAAGAACTGGTTCAGACTGCTAACTCAGACCCTGGCATTGCAGTCGGTACGTAAATAGCGTGACACATAATCTATCATGAGTTTTCTTCTACTTAGCATTTAAAGTGTATCTCCATGCAATGGCAGGCTATGATGAGTTCAGTGCCGTGGATTTCAGTGGGACTTTCTATGTAAACACTGACCGGGATGATGACTACGCTGGTTTTGTGTTCGGGTATCAGTCAAGTCGACGCTTCTATGTGGTCATGTGGAAACAGATAACGCAAACTTATTGGGAGGACAAACCATCAAAGGCCTTCGGTCTTTCTGGAGTATCACTCAAAGTTGTCAACTCCACAACTGGTACAGGAGAGTACCTACGCAATGCCCTCTGGCACACAGGCAACACTAAAAACCAGGTGGGCTTATACTCTATATACTGTATGACTAATCGTGATGAGGGTCCTGCATGATGGTTTAACGTTGGTGCATTTTCAAAATAATGCAGTGCAAAATTTTGTAATATTCATATTTTGCCTAGAAATAACAACATCTGTGTATTGTTCAGGTACGAACACTTTGGCATGATCCAAAGAACATTGGCTGGAAAGATTACACTGCTTACCGCTGGCACCTTATCCACAGGCCCAAGACGGGTTTCATTAGGTACAGACTCAGTGCTCGGTCACATACTGTTCTCGAGTCTTTGTAATGGCTGGCCGTAAATCTGTATTTAAAGTATAATCTGCTTGAAGTATTAATTTAATTTAGAATAGAACAGTCAGGAAGAATTTTAATGTATAATCCATTCACCCATTTATAATTGTATATCCTGTATTTATTTTGTCTCTTGTTTGTTTTCAGGGTTGTAGTGTATGAAGGCAAGCAGATCATGGCAGATTCTGGGCCAATCTATGACAGGACATTTGCAGGTGGTAGACTAGGGCTGTTTGTTTTCTCTCAGGAGCTTGTCTTCTTCTCAGACCTCAAGTATGAATGCAGAGGTGAGACACATTGCTTAATTAGAGTGTACAGTATTTATTAGTAAATAGAGTGTTTAATTATGTTATTTAATGTGGTGTTTTTACAGATAACTGATTATGACACCCTACCCCTCCTTGACTGAAATCTAGGAACCAGTCTTCTGAGAATATCTGCCTCTTTCTCACATGTTACAATGCACAGATTTATGAAGTCCAAAAGCCTTTTATAGTGAAACTGACACTATCTGGGATATCCAAGTTAAGGAGTTAAAGTTACTTCTTACCAATTATCTAGTATGTCTTTTCTCAGCTTTGTTGCACAAATACCCCTCATGATACTAAATTAAGACCCATACTCTTGAATATAAGCCAAAGGGTTTGAATATTATAATTTTTCCTGTATCTATATAGTCTTTTTGAATGTGTTGTATCATTCATTTTACAAACTAGTTTTGCATTGGGTGCAAGTGTTGATTTAAGATGTATGATATTAGGAATAACAGTGTTACCTTGATAACTTATTTCTTTGTTGTGCAAGTTTATGAATGAAGAGGTTGTTTTTGCTCTTGCATCAAATTGTAAATACTTATTTATTTGTTTTTATAGACATTTACAATTCACCGTTGAAAAAACTTTTATCTATGCGGCTATAAAATGCATTACTTTCTAGACATCAACTCAGACATTGAGTTATGGTTTGTAACAGTAGTGAACCATTAGACATGTATAGTTTTGTGTTAGTTACATTACTTCAGTTAAACAATCCTCAAGCGTTTTGTAAAACTTTAGACGTTAGACACATTTATTTAACAGAAAGAAGTTTTGAAAGAGCACAAGAAGATATATTATGTCATGAAGCTAATGTGAATACACAAGGATGATGATAAATTTTAGGGAAAAAACATTATAAATTGTCTTTTTATGAAGAATGTTTCCTTTAATTTGTTAGCCGTCTCTGTATGTGGTTTGAGATGGGATTATTACTGCTAGTTTTCCAGGGCTACAATGACACTATGATTCAGGACAAATGACTGTTACACTGCTTGTGGTTATATGGAAATATGGAAATTACACATGGCCAAATGAATTTTAAGTAGCATTTATCTCAGTGTTTCCATCAGCATTATGAATTTAAGATATAGACTGTAGCTGATCATGTAGGACCAATTCAATGAAAGCACTATTACACATCACAGGGCATTATTTTGTGATCAATAATCTACATTTAAACAGTTGAACTAGTTGTCTGGTTTAGTCTAAAACATGTGCAACACATTTGCATACACCATAGTCATCAGAACACTGTACCACCAAGCTAAAAGTGTCACCATAGACACAAAGGCCAGTTAAGGGGTGATATTCCACATTAATCAGGCCCTAGATGAATGTTGTAACCCCAACTGGGAAATTTATAAAGCTGGGAAAACCAGTGATGATTCCATATGTGACAGGAATTACAGAAGTATTAATACACATAATTTCACAGGGCCACATTTGCTTTCAACCCATAAAACCCACTACAACAAAACTGTCCACAAAAATTGATTGGCTCCCCAGGCACAAATAGAGCAACAGAATGTATGCTATTAAGTGCCAGGCAGATTTCCATGAATTATACATCGGGTAAACCAAAGAGCCAATGGAAAAATGATTGGTACAGCATAGAAGAGCTACTTCTTCTAGCCAGAACTCAGTAGTTTACATCCAACTATAATCCAGTGGACATTCATTAAATAATGAGGATCTGCGCATTGACATTGTTGAGGAATGTTGGTTTGAACGGAGAGTCAAGGAAGCCGTATACTGTAAGTCGTGAAGGGACAACCATCTCTAATTTATGAAAGTGGCATCTTTCATCTTACAAGGTTGTTATTGGAGCTATTTCTATGTGATTGTTCATGCTAGTGGTCATGATAATTTTCACGTGGAACTCACCAACAGATTCTATTTGTAATCGACTATTGGGTTCATACTCTTGGTCATTAAGCGTTGCATAGTGGTTTTGGTCCTGATCACACAGAATCAGACTAAGGATGCTAACTGGATGGGTAGTGAAACAAAATTTCCACAAAGTACCTTGTGTCCAGATGAATTAAATTAACTTCATGGGAAATCAAAGATTGTACTTGCCTGTACTTACTGACTGTTAAAGTAGGCTAAACCAAGTTCATACACAGAGTTAAACAATATCTGTTACATACTGTTTACAATAGTTGTTTTTTCTATGAGTTCTGTGAATCATAGTGAAGTACTATGTTCTTTTTAAAATGAATGTCATTACACTCATTTAAAAAAGAACTAAATGACTGATCCATTGTTACTGGGTCTTTACTTTAACTTTACCTGCATGTGTACCTACAATGCTTTAACCAGTTTTATATTTTGTATCACATTCCAGTTTCTCTACATTGTACAGAAAATGTTTGCATTTTATTGATAATAAATGGTTTTTGCACCATTGAATAGTTTGAAATTAATATGTAGTATACATTAGAAAAAAGATTTAAAGTAAAAGGTTTACTGTTATCTACACTTACACTTATTGGAATTAACATCCACATTGCATACACATACTGAGTGAGTAAACTAACTCTGAAGTCCAGTTTTTAGGTAGTCTTATGATTTACGTACTAATAACAGTTAGAACATACCATGAGGAGTTTTCAAGACAGGTCATTTACTATGTTTATATCACTGTTGATGATTGTCTGAGGTGATGGCATCAGCTTTATGATAAAAAAGAGTCTAATGAAATCCTTCTGTGAATTTCTGGCTCTGGTAAATTCCACAGATGAAATCCCAGCAACTAAATATATGGAACACAGTAAAACCTGAAGGCCGACAAGGCTAGCCAACTCTGGATGCTCTTTTCCGTTAATAAGTCATGTCATAGAGTCAGGGAGGAGATTTAAACAAATACACATTTTGTGTATGATGGAATATGCAGCGGGTGAAAATGAAATCCATCAACGATCTCTGACGGAATGCTTCACAGCTTTCAGATGTGGACTTTAAGGGTGCTGTAGCTTTAATTTGTTTGTGTCTCCAAATGGCCAATTTATATTAATACATGTCAATACAGTGTCCTGTCATGTGTGAACAGCAGTATAAATCTTCTTTTTCTTTTTATCTTAATACCTCCCTTCTGCATAAACACATACAACTAGCATGTCTAGTTTTCCTGCCTGAAAGGTTTTGGACTGAAAGAGACTGCATTTACAGCACATTTACCTTTATAACATTTAGCAGATGCTCCTAACCAGCCTATGAAGATATGGGAAGAACATATTAACTTAGAATAATCCTCGGGACCCTCCTACTTTCTGGGAGGTGGCAACACTTCCCCTTGTCCCACCATGTTGCCCTATGTTAATTGCATTAACTTAGAAATCCATGATTCTGTTTCCACAAAAGAAAATTCTATATCTGGATTTTAACAAAACTTTCAACAAAAGCCAGCAGCTAAGATTGCTGATGAGAGCCCGGATCGCTGTCCATTGCCTTGCGAGAAAAAGCCATGAGTATTAGTAACTGCAGAGCTGCAACAGATGACAAGAAAATGGGATGCTCAGTTAGCTTATCCCTATTGCACAGAGCACATCTGTACAGCCAACCACTGACACGCAACACACACACATCCTAAATCACTCACAAAGTTCCTTACTTACAATCCCAATTCCAAAAAAGTTGATGCAAAATACATATTGTAAATAAAAACAGAATACAATGATGTGGAAGGTTTAAAATTTCATAATTTATTCGGAATAGAACATAGATGACATATAAAATGTTTAAACTGAGAAAATGTATCAGTTAATGAGAAAAATGAGATGATTTTAAATTTCGTGACAGCAACACATCTCAGAAAAGTTAGGACAAGGCCATTTTTACCACTGTGAGACATCCCATTTTATCTTTACAACAGTCTGTAAGTGTCTGGAGACTGAGGAGAATGAGTTGCTCAAGTTCTTGTCTAATTTAGGATTCTAGGTTCTCAACTGTCTTAGGTCTTTTTCCAAATCTCACAGCGTCCCTGATTTCCATAAAAAACCTAAAATTTTGATTTGTCTGACCACAGAACTGTTTTTTACTTTGGCACAGTCCATTTTAAATAAGTCTTGGCCCAACAAAGAAGTTTGTGCTTCTGAATCTTGTTCAGATGCGGCTTCTTCTTTAAACTATAGAGTTTTAGCTGGCAAAGGCAGATGGCACGGTGAATTGTGTTCACAGAAAATGTACTCTGGAAATATTCCTGAGCCCATTTTGTGATTTCCAATACAAAAGCATGTGATGTAGTGCCGTGTAAGAGCCTGAAGATCACAGGCACCCAGTATGGTTTTCCGTCCTTGACTCTTAAGCACAGTTTGTTATGTTCAAACTCTTTGCAACATCTTTAATTCTGAGAGCCGCTTCCACTCCAAGATGCCGCTGCCACTCTTTTTATACCCAGTTATGTTACTGAGTCATTGCCAATTTGGTTCTCCAGCTGTTCCTTTTTTGTACCTTTAACTTTTCTAGCCTCTTATTGCCAGATCCCAACTTGTGTGAGATGTGTTGCTGTCACGAAATTTCAAATAAGCCAATATTTGGCATAAAATTTCAAAATGTCT
>JAOUQT010000047.1:8112746-8123242 GCA_025769995.1 Xyliphius kryptos
AAATTTCCTCGCTCCTAAATATTCCACAATCAAATGTCAGCTGTATTATAAGAAAATGGAAGTGTTTGGGAACGACAGCAACTCAGCCAAGAAGTGGTAGGCCACGTAACCTGACAGAGCGGGGTCAGCGGATGCTAGTGTGCATAGTGCGAAGAGGTCGCCAACTTTCTGCAGAGTCAATCACTACAGACCTCCAAACTTCATGTGGCTTACAGATTAGCTCAAGAACAGTGCGCAGGTAACTCCATGGAATGGGTTGTCATGGTCGCACAGCTAAATATGAGTCAAATACTTTACTAACCTAAGCCCGAACGGGTGAGGGTTGGGCCAGGAAGCACATCCTTACTTGGCCTGTATGTTTTATTAAAACCAAGAATAGGGGTGCTTTTAAGAATAAGAATATTTTCCTAAAGCAGTACAAGTAGGTGTGAAGTACACCTGAACTTAGCCAAAAACCCCGCTTCATTGACGGCAATGACAACATCACTGCCGCCGGTGTTTTTCAAACTTCATGGCAGTACAAAGCCACAAAACAGCATCTTGCTAAACGAGTTCAGCCCGTTCAGTGATTTTATCGCCAAAAGGCGGAGACCTTTTCATTATTTCTACCGGGTGTGTTATGTATCTAAACTGAATGTTACAATAAGTTGACAGTAAACGTCAGCGCTGTGATTAAGAATCTGACCGGATTCGCCCTGCCTGTCTTATGGGCTGAACCTGAGCGAGGTGACGCGTAGAAGGAAGCGACGCCATGCGCTTAGGTCGCTCGACACTGCTCTCATCACCTTCCCTTCACATCGCAATATACTAGCAAAAAAAAAACGTGTCACCACAGCGATAGACATATAATTGTGTGTTTTAAGTTTACATACACTACCTTTTACGTTCGATACGTTAGGAGGTGCTACCTGTCTTTGTATCATCACTCCGGTGACAGAAAATGCTCGAGTGTCTTTGTGGGAGATGGTGCGTACGTCTGATTGAAGAAAACAAATCGACATGGTATTTTGTGCTTTTGCTCCTCGCCTATGTCTTATATCTAGTGTTCGGGGCTGTTGTTTTCTCTCTGGTGGAATTGCCGTATGAGGACCAGCTTCGAAAAGAGCTTAGTGACGCGAAGCAGCAGTTTCTGCGGGATAATGAATGTCTGTCTGAGGAGAAACTGGAGGCATTTTTGGCCAGAGCGCTGGAGGCCAGTAATTACGGCGTGTCCGTGTTGTATAACAATGACACCAACTGGAACTGGGATTTCACTTCAGCATTATTTTTCGCAAGTACAGTGCTCTCCACGACAGGTGAGTCAGACCATCGGCTAGCTTCTAAAAACAGACCCATGATTATGCTAAAGCATTTCCTATAAAATAGTTACAGCACTTCCTGTTTGACTAGACGAGAGTCAATAGCCCTGGAGAGTATTATCGAATAGGCTTCATTTTTCAATCTCTGTCATTCTCTTTATTACAGACACAGGGGATACTTATGGTTAAAATGTTAATTAATTCATCCATTCATTCATTGATTTATCAATAACCTAATTCATGCCCTCCCCTCGAGCGACCTAGTTAAATTTAAACCTTAAATAGCACATTAATGATATAAGGATTGCAGTCTAATATAATATCAAATGATAATTCCATGGTAGGTCAGAGACCGGTGTACCTTAAAGGTGTGGGGATGCTTTAACATTAACACAGAAAGACATTAAGTGGCAAGTTAGCTGCACTGCAGGTGTGCCGAAGGTTGAATGAAGATAAGCTTGGTGTCCTGTTTCCTGGATATAAGTAACTTAATCCGGCACTGTATTGGCAGCACAGAGAAGCAAAAAGCACATGAACACATTGTCCTAGCCACAACAAAGTCACTGGATGTTGTTATGATACAGAAAGTAAAACGTTCCACATTGATTTATGTAGGTCAATGTGCTCTTGGAACTTGAGTAAACCAAAAGTTTTTGTTGCCTTCTCCAGATCTGTGCTTCCACACAGTTTATATCCTCCTTATTTCTTAGTTCTTGCTCTGATATGCATTGTTAGCTGCGAGACCTTTTATAGACGAGGATGTGATTTCCTAAATCATGTGAAATCATTTTAATTTACCACAGATGGACTCTAATCAGTGGATAAAGAGAAAGAGGACCCCTAGAACTAAATTTTAAGGGTCACATCAAAGCGTTTTAATACTTCTAAGCCTATGTTAAATTTTTTTTCGGTTTTAAATATGTATATTACTTGGAATTTTAAGACGTATATGCAACAAATTAAAATTGTTTACAATTGTAAGTTCAGAATTATGTCATATGTAAGTCTGCCAGACAAGACACACCAAAGTACACACTTACTACAGAGAACAACAGTAAGGTACAGTAAAGAAAGGTAAGGTAAGGTGTAAATGCCATATCTATGAAAACATCAGACTATATACTTATATACTGTAGCAGCATAATAGATGTTCTGTGTAATGATACATGCCAGTCAAAGGATGATTCGGTTCTTAACGCATTTTATGATATGATTCTCAGATATGATCTCAGACTCATTTTTATACCTGAATTATATTAAATGCAAAGCAATGAACATTATATATATAAAACTTAAAAAAATGAAACATATCTGTAAACATATGTTTATTGTAAACTTGGTTCCACATCAGTGCCTGTGTCCTTGTGACTTGCAACATACAACATACTAAGTGAGCATTTGATGTCTAAGTATCAGCAGCTAAATATAGAAGTGCATTTCTTTGCAGAATACAATATTACTATGCTACCGACTTCTGGGTTGTAAACAGTTTTCAGATTTTCAAGAAGGTAAAAAAATCAAATATGAGTAGGTATTTAATATTAAGGATTTGTACTACTATACCCATTTGCTTTTTGCTTAGCCTGCACATGATTGTCAAGACACAACCCCAGGCTTTCATAATGCACTTACTGTGATGCTTAACAGTCTGGGCCCAGACTTACATCATCATGGTCAAAATGGTGTTCCTTTTTGTACATTAGAGTAAATTTTGGTATCTGTGACACTCTGTCCACTCTGCATTCTTATTTGCATACCACAATTCTCAATAATGTCAGCGCAAGAGGCATTTAACACAAATGTTCACATAAAATGAGAAAGTTTCATATTTTATGACATGTCTGAATTCCAAGGTCAGGCTTAGCTAGCAATCACACTTGTGTAGCTCTTCAAGAAGATGGGTCATAGTAGAGTGACAAGGCCTGTACAACTGAATTAAAGCATAACAAATGATATTTCCTATTTGAACAACCAATGTAGTACAAGAAACTGCACGTAAATTGCTTTTATTTATATTTGAGATCTCAGAAAGGTAGCAAAATGTGTGTATGATATTATTATCCAAAACTGGAAAAACAGTAGACACTCTAGATTTGTCTTTTCTGTGTGGCTTTCTAGAAATAATGAGCAAAATTCAATTTGTGTAGATCAAAATTGAGCGTGACATTTTCCCCCTATAGTATCAGGTTTAGATCATGAGACAGGCTTAGTACAGTGAGATCACGCATGCAAGATCATAGCATTCAGTTTGACTGTTTGTCCTGTTTACCATCTCTCTGTTGCCGAAGTGTAAAATATATGTCCTGATAAAATCACTAAAAATGTATGTTAAAAATTAACACTATCAGCCATGGATGCTTCAGCTATATTTATTTTGTGGATGTATATGATGTTTGCAGATGGGTATGACAATGTTGTTGCTGAACTGAAAACCCAATATATATATATATATATGTGTGTGTGTGTGTGTGTGTGTGTGTGTGTGTGTGTGTGTGTGTGCTTTTAAGACACCTAATGTCTCTGATTGTACACTCGGTTACACACCTCCAACTTATTGCGCCACCTTGTGGATGTACAGTGAGTGAATACAGGGTTTCATTAATACAAAAATAAGAACATGCCCCAAACTTCTGAAACATTTAAAGTTGGTTGATCTGTAGCGCGAATTTAACGCTTGATGCTCGTTACACATCGCAGGACGGTCAGCCCCCCATGGACCTGGTGGATTTCTTCGTCCCGGAGCAGGACACGCCGCCGGAACAGGAACGCATGAGGAGGTACTGATGCTGCTGACCTCTGACTCCGGGGTGTTGGTTGGTTGGTGAGTGTTGCTTGGTGGGGGAGCTGGGTTCACCCCCCGACTGTGTGTGTGTGTGTGTGTTCCTCTCTGCAGGTTTGAGATGGCGTACACACACACGCTTTATTACCTCGCACAGGTCTATAAGAACCTGGAGCAGTTTGAACGAGCCGGTCAGTACTGCCACCGGACGCTGCAGCGGCAGCTCAAGTTCAGCCAGTTTGCGCCGCTCGAGTGGGCCATCAACGCCGCCACGCTCTCACAGTACTACATCACCAAGGTAAGCACGGGTGATGTTTTTTCGCATGTCTCCTGCATTTTTTTAGACACGGGGAGAACATGGAAACTCCACCCAGATTGAGATTCGAACCGGGAATTCCCAGCGCTGAAAGGCGAACGTGCCGCCTGTATTTTTATTTGTTACATTTATATATTACTTGTTATGCCCATAATTTTTTTTTGTTTTTCAAATTTTATTAGTAAATATTATTTTCCCACTGTTCACTTTTTCCAATACATTTTAGCCACAATGTGTTTACTTAATTGGGTCTACAAACATACTCGTTTTGTATTCATTAAATGGCAACATGATTTACACATTAGAAATTTCAATAAATTATAAGTGAATAAGTGAAGCACTATATAGTTTTCATTCTTAAGTGTTTGGTGTTAATAAATTGACTTCTATGGCTTTCTAAAACATTATATTTTTATATAGGGTCTGCTAGCTCAGCAGGTGTTGGGCTGTAACTCTGTAGGTTATGGGTCCCCTGGTCCACTACATGTACCAATGTGGGTCCTTGAGCAAAGCCCTTAACCCTTTTTTTCTCCAGTGGTTCTGTATGGCATATTCTGTATTCCCATCAATTTGTGACAGTTGTAAGTCATAAATGACCTAATTAAATGCATGAAAACCCATTTTTTGCACCTCGTGAAACATCACATACTGTCTTGGAAAGGATTTGCAAAGATTTTAAAATGTGTCTGTAAATAATAAATAAATCGTGAAAATGGGACTATCCAATGATAGATCAAATTCAGCTATTAGAAAGGATGTCCACATACTTTGGTATTTGACACAAGATGACCTGAAATATGCAAGGCAAAACATTTAAATTAAAGTGTGTATTTCTATTAAAACCAGGCCTTTTTTTTACCGGCTGCATGACGACAGGATGTTTAGAGAAAAGGCACCGAATCTCAATATTTAACAACAAACCCAAAAATAAGCAACTGTTGTTTAGTCCAGTGGAGGCGTACTCATTTAAAAAAAAAATGAAATTGAATATGTGTCCTTCTCTGAAACGATGCGTGTGGTCCTGTTTCCCGCCATTGCCGTGTCCGCTCTCGTTGTTTCTGTGTGTCCATTATTCAGCATGGACCACTGTTGCTTATAATGAATGCAGACTGTGGAAACATCCTGGAGTCCTGACAGACGATGACCGATTTAAATATCAACACAGAGATATGACAAAAAGGGCATCCAAAGCCTCCTGCCAGTGCTCGCATAAACCATACTAACAAATGATGTCTGAGTTGGAGCCGATCTTCAGAGCTTCATGGTTCTCAATACACTTTATAGATGCAAAAGTATGTGACCAGTTTAGATAATTATTACAATTTATTTTACTATATATTTAGTCATCTGTAAAAATGCATTTAACATACCATGGTGTAGGTATATAATGTAGGCAAGTCTCAAAGCATAACTTAATTTTCTTTGGAATCCTCATATTATCGCTTTGTGTTTTGTGAATATCTACATTGCATTAAGTTTGTCGAGGTTTACATTTTTTGTCCACTTTGTAGGATTTGTAAACATCACTCTGCATTTGTAAATACTTTTAAGGTCCAGGCACTAAAGGCATTATAGATTACGAAAATTCCTGATGAAAGTAAGTGCATTTTTCCTGCTGTTAAGCAACAACTTTTAAAAGGCCTATATATAGATCAGTATTACTGTCCCCTTGTGAAATTTCGTAAACATATGCATTAGTATCACTGAACTATTTACATAAACAGCTCACTGAACAAACATTTCCTCTCATATACCTGAATAGACACTGACTAACCTTCACCTGACTAATGGTGTTCAGTCTAAAGCTGCATTTGAACTAAAAACAAGGTGAAATTCATAAGCCATGGAAATGCAATGTGCAGCACTGTGGCTTAGTGGTTAGCAGGTTCGCCTCTCATCGCTGGGCACCAAGGTTCAAATCTTAATCTTGTTGGAGTGTCCATGTTCTCCCTGTGTCCGCGTGAATGTCTTCCAGGTTCTCCATTTATTTCCCACAGTTCAAAAACATGGATTCAAGGTAAATAAAATGCTATAAATTGCCCCATATAATTTGTGTGAGTGTGTGCCCAGCAATTGCCGTCCTGTAGTGGATGTATCTTTCCAGCCCTCAAAACTTTCTTCCCTGGATGGGCATGGAAACCCATTTGATTAATTGTTTTGCTCATTACAATATTTAATTAACATCTTAGGTCTATTAATATACAAATGTTATAGGTATATACATGGTTTTGGACTGGATTCTTATAAAAAGAACAAAAATAAACTTAAGCAGTTGTACTTTTGATTTTAATAAAAAAGTACAATTAGAACTGGTTTTCAAATAAATACTTTAACTTTTTTTTACTTTAAGTACATTTAGATGCAAGCTCTACATCTCTAACTTTTAAGTAATTATTTTACAATTTACTAGTACTTTGACTTAAGTATGGGACATCAGTACGTCTGCCACCTCTGCCTCTGACCCTAGAATGAATGATTCAATGAGTGGCATTGCTTAAATGTATTGAGCTAAATATGGGAATGCTTAATGTGAAATAGACACTTGTTAATGTTAAACCTTGGTTACCTTATAAAATAAGGACCAATACTAGACCCAAATGCATTAATTATGGTATTGGACCACCTACACAATTCATCTACAGAAGCTTGTATGGTAGGTGGGTAGGCAGAAAAAATTAAGAAACAACATTATACCCAAATGCATTAATTATGGTATTGGAACACCTACACAATTCACGTACAGAAGCTTTGATGGATGGACGGAAGGCTGGATGGATGGAGCCAGCCACCAATGTAAAATTGCCGATGTGACGTCCTGTGTAATGTAAAATTAAATGCCCACATCCGGTAAATTTCCAGCACTAGATGATTTCAGTGCCCTATCTGAACCCATTGGCCACAAAAATAAATTTTGCCTGTTGGAAAAATATCAGTATGTCCAGAAAGGTAGAATACATTCAAAGTAGGTAGTGGTAGGTCAATTAGGGTGTTGGACTATCAATCACAAGTTTGGGGGATCAAATCTCAGGTCCACTGACGTTACCAATGTGGGTCCTTGAGCAAGGCTCTTTACTCTCATTGCTCCAGGGTCCTGTGTCGACCCTGTGTTCTGATCCCAACCAAGTTGGGATACTTGTAAAGTCGTTTTGGATAAAAGCGCCTGCTAAATAACTAAAATTGTAAATAAAAAGCTATTACTCTATGACACTGATCTATAGGATTTTGTGTATTACATTATATTGGCAAAAATATTGTGACCCCATTTTTACATCTATAGCTTTCACTATTCTAGGAGAGATTTTTTTTTATAATTTTAGCATGTCTGAATTTCTTTGCCTAACGTGTTGGCAGACACTAATGTTTAATAATAGGCATTCACTTGTAGTTACCCTGTAGTTCATCCCAAAGGTAATTTATAAGAATTGTGACCATGGCTCTGAGCAAGACAAGTTAATTCATACTAAACTCACTTAAATATTGTGGATAAGTCATTCTGGAACTAATAAGGGCCTTCCCCAAATTCTTAACAAAAGGTAACAAAAAGTTAACAAAAGGTACACAAAAAGTACACAATTGAAAAATTATTTTGCATTGCGAATTTCATTACGTGGATCATTTTAAATCCATTTGATTTCTTCTTAAAGCTACTTAAAGCTACAAATTAATAAAAATGCATCACGATACAACTTCCAGTACCTTTAGTCCCACATAGTCAGTCTGATATTCTGGTATTGATTTGTTCAGTTTTATAGGCTTTAATTATAAACAGGTTTTCTGTCTCTCGCTCTAGCTGTCAAGTGCTTTCTGAGTGCCACTTTATAGAATGCAACAACCAAGAACCTGTAGGTCAGCTGTTTCTTTTTAACTACAGTACTTTAGCAGATAAACATTTAAATGCATTACCATTCATTGTTGAACTTTATGGTACTTTCATGAAACATTTTTAATCGTTATGTGTGTTATTATTATATTGTTCATAAAAATATCAAAATTGTAAGTATTGTAATAAACGTTTCTTTTTTTTTTTACTTATGTGAAATTATTGCTTGAAACTTTTCTTTACAAATGTATATGGGTATATGGGCTGGCATGATGTTATGGATTAATGCAACTGCAATTATTTTATCAGCACATTAGCCATATTTAATCAAACCATACATATATAAAGTATGTGTTTTATAGTACTCTCTGTTGACCTAAATCAAAGTTAGCATGTTTTTCTTTTAGTGTTTAATTCTCCTGTCCTTTGTATGTTTTTCTTTGTATATTTCATGTAGTTCATTTCTTTGTAATTTTTGGTTTTCAGTAATTTTTTATAACTTTCTCTTGCAATCTCATTGTTTTTTTTGTTTTTTTTTTTTTGTTTTTTTTTGTTGTTGTTGTATAGAGTCTCTTTTTCTCAGCACATCCGTCTGTCTGTTTCTTCATCTCAAGAATTAAACCAGCTTTATTGACATTACTAAAATTAAAACAACACTGGCAAACTTATGGTTGTATATGTATATATTCTTATGTGAAAAGGTATGTTTAATTTCGCATTTCATTTGAAAAGTAGAGATTCAGTGCTCATAATCATGTGTTTATTTTTTTATTTTTTTTTTTACATAATTTGGGCTTCTGGCTCATAAAACCTATGGAAATTGGAAACACAAATCATCTACTACTGCAATTATGTTATCAGCACATTAGCCATGTTTAATCAAACCATACAGATATAAAGTATGTGTTTTATAGTACTCTCTGTTGACCCAAATCAAAGTTAGCATGTTTATAACACTCTATTTCGACAATGCCATGTTGTTGTAACAGAATGTGGTCTGCTATTGTCCTGTTAAAATAATCATGGTGTTCTTGGAAAACGAATACCTCGACAGTGGTATACCCCCACAGTCCACTTCAAATTGTTGACTTCATTTTTTTCTTCACTCATTGTCAATTTTATCAGTTCCAGTTACCAAACAGATATTTTTTGTAGGGAAGGCATTCTGGTTTAGTGGTCAGCACTTTTGCCTTTCATCGCTGGGGCTCCAGGTTCGAATCCAAATCGGGGTGGAATGTTCTCTGCATGGTTTTCCAGTTTCATCCCCAAAAGGTAATTTGGCTGCTATTAATTGCAACCATATATTCTGTGTGGGTGTGAATAAGTGAGCGTGTGCCTAGCGATGGCTTGGTGCCCTGTCCTGGATGTATTCTCCCCTGGATGGGCATTGGGAATCCCCCCATGACCGTAGTAGAGAATAAAGATGAATGATTAAATATTTTTGTACTTCTAAATTACAGATTTTTAGAATTACAATCCATCTGTATACATTTCAT
Organism: Xyliphius kryptos; assembly: GCA_025769995.1. NCBI lineage: Eukaryota > Metazoa > Chordata > Actinopteri > Siluriformes > Aspredinidae > Xyliphius > Xyliphius kryptos. The sequence continues at coordinate 8,122,456 of JAOUQT010000047.1, forward strand.
CATGCCAAAGCATTTTTGTTTTTAAACAGTTTTGGGAAAGCAAAAAGTTTCTTAATTTAGCATCATGTCAGTTTTACTTATTAATGCCAAAGCCTGACTTGCTTCCTCATTCCTGAGTACTTACAACATCTTGAGAACATATTGGGGGCCTGGCAGATACAGTCAGGACAGGGCGCCAGTCCTTTTCTGGATTCCCTATTATGTCCTTGAAAAAAACTGCTGTTTACTTTAATAAAATTAGATGGGTCATTTAATATTCCCATCAAACGCAAGACCCCTCTAATGTCTCATCAAAGTCTTTCTGAGCTCAAGCTAAAACTTGTAACAGTGGTTCACAACTTTGACTTTGGAAAACCTAGAGATAAATGTACGAAAAAAGCAAAAGTGAGGACACCATAGTCACAACTTAAAGTATATTCATTCCACATATTCATTTTAGATTTTCAATTGCCACAAACCTTAATATATAATATGTTCATTTTAAGTAAATAAACTCCAAAATCATTACTCATAAAAAAAAAAAAAATGTGTTTCAACTTTTACATTGTTATCGAGTTCTTTACCATAATCACAGCACAGGTATTCCACTAATTTACTACCAAATTTACTAGCAGAATGAGATGAGATTATTCATTAATTCATTCATTATCTTCCACTTATTTCTTTATAAGGGTCGCATGGGGGTTTCCCATGCCCATCCAGGGAGAGCGCGGGCGCTGGGCAGATACACCCAGGACAGGGCACCAATCCATCGCTGGGTACACACTCACTCACACAGTCACACACA
>JAOUQT010000047.1:8172307-8184358 GCA_025769995.1 Xyliphius kryptos
CACGATAGTGGAGTAGTTTGCCATTGCTTTCTCCACCCCTCCCATTTATCCGGGCTTGGGACCGGCATGCAACTGTTCCCAGTTTCACGGCTGGGTTGGTTCCCTGACCGGGAATCAAACCCGAGCCGCAGCGGTGAGAGCGCCGAATCCTAGCCACTAGACTATCAGGGAGGACCCGACAATATACACTACCAAATGCTAAAAATTTTACCTCAAACAACAAAAATAACATTCTTAAAGATTTACAACCATATATGGAAAACAGGAAACATACCAAAACCCTGGAAAGAAGCCACAGTCATCCCGATCCCTTAACCGGGTAAAGATCACCATACCCCAGAAAGCTATAGACCAATAGCCTTGAAAAGCTGTCTCAGAAAAACACTAGAAAGAATGGTAAATAGCCGTCTAGTTTGATATATAGAGAAACACAACATCCTAAACCAAAATCAAGTTTCTGTAAAAACAGAAGCACTATGGACAACCTGACCACACTTGAAACATCCACAAGAGAAGATTTTTTTTCCATAAATATGCTGCTATTGTTTACTTTGATCTTGAAAGGCCTACGACAGTACATGGAGGTATGGAATCATGTGGGATCTATATCAAATAGGAATCAGAGGGTGCCTCCCAACTTTCATAAAGAACTTTTTAATGAACAGACATTTCAAAGTACGAATAAATAACATGTACTCCAGAGATCACATGCAAGAGACCGGAGTCCCGCAAGAATGTATATTATCAGTCACCCTATTAACATAAAAATTTGTAATATAACAAAAGATTTGCCATCCAATATTTTCAGCAGCCTATACATAGATGACATTTGTATTGGTTACAGAAATCAAGATATAAGAATGATCGAACAGAGGCACCAATCATGTATTAACAAAATCCACAAATGGTCAAATGAAAATGGCTTCAAAATCTCAAAAAGCAAAACAACATCTATCCATTTCTGCCAGAAAAGAACCCTGCACCCAGACCCTAAATTCTTCCTGGATGGAGAATGCATCAAAATAACAGGAAAAACAAGATATCTTGGCCTTACAAAGACCGAAAACTGAGATTCATCCCCCATATAGATGCACTGAGAGAAAAATGCCTCCACAAACAAAAAATTAGTTATAGCCAGCACCAAATGGGGAGCAGAATCAGTCACACTAATGCACATATACAGGACTATTATCAGAACCAAACTGTATTATGGCTGCCATATTTAAGGATCAGCACAGAAATCATATCTCAAAAAACTGGATACAGTTCACCACCTGGGAATTAAACTGGCCCTGGGGGCATACCGTACATCTGATATTCAAAGTCTCTACACAGAATCACAAGAACCGCCAATTGAGCTCAGACGACTAAAACTGGCACTACAGTACACCATTAGAATAATGGAAATCCCAGGAAATCCAGTATACAAAATTATAAACCAATCACACCCTTAAACCAGAAACAATGGACGAAGTATGATACAACCTTTGGGAACCCGAACAAAACATCATATAGAAGAAATGAAGATTAACCTCAAAATGATAGCATAAAGCCCCTACTACAGCATACCCTCTTGGGAGCTACCATCTTTGACCTTGCTGAAGAAAAGAAAAGCAATACACACCCAAATGTATACGCTGACAAATTTTAAAAAATCCGGGAGGAACATCCATCCTTCCTATTCATGTATACAGATGAATCAAAAACCACAGAGCAAGTCACGGCCGCAGAAAGCGCACGGCCGCAGAAAGCGCAATCAAATTTGCTAGAACAGAAAATTAACTAAAACATAAACTAATCTCCATATTCACTGCAGAAGCCCATGCCATACAAATGGCCCTAAAGTTTGCTGAGGAAACCAAAAAGAGGAAGGTAATAATATGTACTGACTCAAAATCATGCCTCCAAGCGATCGAATCATTCATAGCAGACCATCCAACCATCACCAACATACAAAGAAATATCCATAGACCAGCTAACATGGACCACAACATCAAACTGTGCTGGGTACCAGGACACAGTGAAATAAGTGGAAATGAACAGGCAGATAAACTAGCCAGGAAAGTAACACAAGACACCACAAATACAAAAATCCCTGTTACAGATCTAAAACCAACAATAAATAAGTATGTGGTACCTGCAGACAACAAATAAACTACACGAGATACACCTGAATTGAAACATCAAATCAAGAATACACCAAGGAAAACGAATGGACCAAGTAATACACACAAGATGCAGAATAGGCCACACAAGACTCACTCAACAGCACCTATTTAAAGGAGAAAATACACCAACATGTGAAAGATGCCATACACATTCAATAATAATAAAACATGTTATAATCCAATGCCCAAAAAACACAAGAGTGACAGCAACTACTAATACCTGGAACCATCAAGAAGGCTTTAAATAAAAACAAAATATAGAACATAGAGAGACACAAAGGAAAATAAAATGGAACTGAAAATACAGTATATGCCATAGATTACACCCCAAGTGTATAAAGTGGCGTTATAAAAACCAAATAAATAAAAATCTGCCCTGGTGATAAAAGGGGTTGTAGAATTGGCATTTTGAGTACTGCTTAATTTTTCAAAGTACATATTGTAATTTTCAACAGAATAAATTTCCAGTAAATTGGTGTCAAGGACTCCACTTTGAAAAAAATTAGTTTCGTGTGGTGCCATATACCTTTTAAACATGTTTGAAAATTGTTAAAATCATTTCTGATTTCCTTTGTAGGTCAAAATACATGCTGGCCCCAGGTTTGCATCGTACCTGACCTTCAGCCCCTCAGAAGTAAAGTCTTTGCGGACAGAGTATGGAGACCTGGAGTGCTCCATTGAAGTGGTAGACAGCATGCAGGAGGCTGTGGATCACATTCATAAATATGGCAGCTCCCACACAGATGTCATTATCACTGAAAATGGTAACATAAATCGCAGCATTTTCACAGATTCACCTAATAATATATATATATATTTTAACTATGTATGGTAAATGCAGGGTGGTATTTATTTTTTTAACAGTCATTGGAAATTAGACTGGATATTGCAATTTTTATAATTTACTGTAAAGAATCTATTTTGTTTGGATTTCTATATGAAAAAATGGCATTATATCAGTGTGATAGGTTTTTAACCTCAGAGCATAAAATGCATTGTTTTAAAAATGTTTTACAATATATTAACATATTGTAAAAAAAAATCACATTTTAGTTTTAATAAAAAGATGTTAGATAGCTAAATTTCAATTATAGCTTTGTAAAAAGTATTGTAAAAGATTTCGGTTTTTTTCTTTTGATCGCTGAAACTGATTTTGCTCAATGTTTACATTTCACATATTTATATTCTGTGAATGGATGTCATTTTATGTACACCGCTTAAAGGAAGCTTTAAAATATAAAGTTAAAGTTTCTATATATAGTTTCAGCCAACTGATCACTTTTTAATCTTGTTATACTGTTCTTTGGAATAGTGTGTTAAAAAACGAGAAAACATACTTGCAAGTAATTGATTAAAAATTTTTTTTATTTTTTAGAGGAGACAGCAGAACAGTTTCTGCAGTTGGTGGATAGTGCGTGTGTGTTCTGGAATGCCAGCTCTCGCTTTGCGGATGGTTATCGTTTTGGTCTAGGTAAGCCTTGTTTTTGTTCACCCTGTCTTCAATAAACTGCTTTGTGGAAAAAGTAATTTGTACCTGCCTTTTAGACATTTTAATTTTGAAATATTAGCACATCTTGTAATGATTGAATGAAGCAAATTAGTTAAAAAGTCAGTTTAAATGTATTTCTTGACAAACATAATTGTATTAAAGTTAATAACTGTATTTAACGAAGTGTTTGCATTTAAGTATTTGTTTAAAGTCACAGTTACTTTATGTACAAGACATAGAGAGCATAATTTAAAACAAATTAAAAAGAATAGAATCTTTTTAATTGCTTAATTGCTTTAGCTTTTTTTTAACATTTTAAGTAGATCTGTGTTATTGAGTTTGTGGATGCAATGAAGTATACAGGAAATAAAAAAAGAGAACATTTCATAAGGATAAATAATTTAAATAACTGCAATCTCTGTTAGGTGCCGAGGTTGGAATTAGCACTGCTCGTATCCATGCCCGTGGGCCTGTAGGGTTGGAGGGGCTTCTTACCACCAAATGGGTTCTGCGTGGGGATGGGCACACAGCTGCAGACTTCTCCGAGCAGGGAAGCATGAAATTTCTTCATGAAAACTTGCCGGTCTCACAGCCACTTAGTGGGTACAGAACATCTAACTAATCTCAATACAAAAAAAACTTTTTGTTTTCAGATCCCCATTGCACAGAAATTTGTCTGCGCACCGGTGATAAGCAATCTGATGAGTAATATTTTTAAGGATTCATTTATAATTTATTTCATTTAGAATTTTAATTCCTCACTTGAGTTTTTCCTCAGTTCGTAAACAGACCTGATGCACACCTAATTCTGTAGTCTAAAATTATGCCCTTAAATGGTTGTACATTGAACAGTTTTCTTTGTTGATTTTTTTTTTTTTAATCTAACCAGAAAACAAGGAGTTGAATTCAGTTACCATGACAAAAGGGGAAAAAAAGCACTTCACACAAAAAAAATAAATAAAAGAAAATGTGTTTTGCCCTGACAGTTGTAACCCATTCCTGTATCGGTTATGTGAAATGTATGGCACAGTACTCAACATTTGGTGCGCGCACACTTTCATGTTTGTTTTGCAGTTTCTTCAGAATTTTGTGACATTCCAAAAATAGCATAAATCCTCTATCTATATGATCTGCAATGTTTGCTAAATGTGTCAGCCTTTTGTATTATGTATATTGTATAATAAATGATTTGCAAAAAAAATCCCCTATTACATGTATTTATTCCTGCTCTTACACGTTTTATACCAAATATTTTTCCTTACTAGTTAAATTATTAGTTTTCAGATTCTTAAAGTAAAAGAACCCCTCATGACAGCTTTATCAGAAGTATGTCTTTATGCAGGCCTTCAGTGAGGATGTTGCTATTATGAGAGAAAATGGCCGCTTGCAAGAACTTAGTCCTAATATAAAAGTGCCCCTGCATTGTACTATATGAATAATTATCATTATAAATGATATAAAAGATCTCTAAAAGATGAAAAAGAATTTTCGTTCTTATGTTCTCTAGAGTTAGGAGAAATGTTTTAGCTAAGAGACAAACATTAAATGGATCCAAGAACTTGGTAAAAGTAATGCAAACTTTATGCAAAATGTTCTATTTACGTGAATTTTATAGTTTTCTGTAAAAAAAAAAATATTAGCAATTAGTTGAATCTAGTAACCTTGGACATACAGTTTGGTAAAAAGATTATTTTTATTATTTTGATAATTTATAAGTATTAGTACAGCAATTGAGAATCCTATCTTACAAGTAAAACTCCTGCATGAAAACATCCTACTGGCACAAAATGTACACAAAACTAATAACATCCTGATCTGTCTATTCTGACTCGTATAGTATTATTGACATTTATGTGATCATGAATGATAAGCTTAATTGTCTTGCACCAGCAAGTTAGTAATCAGCAGGTTTGAGCTTTCAAAGTGGAGCTGCTTAAAACTACTGATAAGAGATTCTATACACAGCTGGTTGGTTATGTTGCATTGCAGATTTGTTGATCTGAAGCCACGTGAAGAACAAAAATTAATATTCAGTTTTATGTCATATTTTAAATGTCACCTGTCTTTATAGTGCTTTCTGTAAGCCGCCATTTGGACTGCACTCTTCTATGTGGATAAATAAGGGACTCCTGTTAGTCTTCAACTGATAAACTAAAGGAACTGACTACAAGCTTTTATTCATTTATTTTTAAATCACATCCTTCAAACACTGCACACACAGCACAGCACAAGAAGCTTCTCATTTAACTGCAGATATTTTGCAGAAAAGGCCAAATAGGGACTTTGCCTTTTCTGCACTATTAGACACTTTACTCTTGACACTGCTGACACTACACATATACAAACCGGATTATAAAAAAGTTTGGACACTAAACAAATTGTGAATAAAAACTGAATGCAATAATGTGGAGATGGTAAATGTCAATATTTTATTTAGAATAGAGCATAGATGACCGATCGAAAGTTTAATCTGAGTAAATGTAACATTTTAAAGGAGAAATATGTTGATTCTAAATTTCACAGTGTCAGCAAATCCAAAAAAAGTTGGGACAAGTAGCAATGAGGGGCTGGAAAAAAGGAAATTGAGCAAATAACGATATTAAGCTAGAAACTAGCTAGAAAACCAATTAACACTAATTCGGTCAACTGACAACATGATTGGGTATAAAAAGAGCTTCTCAGTGTGTCAGTGTCTCTCTGAAGCCAAGATGACAAGAGGATCACCAATTCCACCATTGTTGTGCTGCAATACCAGAATGGTGTTACCCAGTGTAAAATAGCATAGACTTTTAAGTTAGCATCATTAACCGTGCATAATGTCAAAAGGTTAAGAGAATCTGGAACAATTGCTGTGCGTAAGGGTCAAGGCTGTAAACCTCTACTAGATGCAAGTGATCTCCGGGGCCTCAAACTGTTCTGTGGTCAGATGAGTAACAATTTGAAGTTCTTTATGGAACACTGGGACGCCATCTCATCCAGACCAGAGAGGACAAGAATAACCCAAGATGTTTTCAACGCTCCGTTCAGAAGTCTGCATCACTGATGGTATGGGGTTGCATGAGTGCTTGTGGCATGGGAAGTTGAATGTCTGTAAAGGCACTATTAATGCAGAGAACTATGTTCAGGTTCTAGAACAACATATGCTCCCATCTAGACGTCATCTCTTTCAGGGAAGACCCTGCATTTCAACAATTTAATGCCAGACCACATTCTGCAGCAATCACATCATCATGGCTACGTAGGAGAAGGATCCGGGTACTGAAATGGCCAGCCTGCAGTCCAGATCTTTCACTTATAGAGATCATTTGGCGCATCATCAAGAGGAAGGTGCGACAAAGAAGGCCCAAGACGATTGGACAGTTAGAGGCCTGTATTAGACATGAGAATGTAAGAAAATGGTCTCCCCTGTCCCCAGATGTCTGTTGACGTTAATGTTTGTTCATTATATACACACATATGCTCACTCAGTATATCACATTATTCATTCTTAATTGTTACATTACTGCACTGCCCTGCATCTGTGGTTAATTGCATTTATTCCTTTTTTTTTTCTTCTCAAATTTGTACTAATTTTATTATTGTAATATTATTGGGGTTTTGTTCTTGGCTGCTGAATTTTCTCTGGGAGAAATAAGAATATCATCTAAGTGCAAGTATCTCCATAAAAGTATCCATTCAAATGTATCAAGCCCTTATTAAACTGCTCTGAAATGTTCAGGTAATATCCAAAAATTTTGACTTTGCATTGACAAATCAAGTAAACACAAAAAAAAAACCTATAATGTTTAAAAAAGTATAAAAAGGGACATATGAGGTCCTCTTTTTGTATTTGGGTAGATGCCTCATGTAACTACATAGATATTTTCTAGTATTGCTAAATATCCATGGCTGTCCGATTACTTGAGTTAAATTCTTTAGTTTATGTTCTATGTTCTGTTATCAGTTAGAGAAAATGTCCCCATGAAATTGGGTGAACTATCCCAATAATACAAGTTTTTATCTTCAAAACAAGACAGTTTTTGTTATCAACAGATAACACAGTTATCACTTTCACACCAACACTGATTTAATTATTCCCTTTATAATTAAATGGGGATTGCCTTGCTATATTACATATGTAAGCCAGCCTTCCAATCTTTTTATCCTCTGGATAATTTGTGTGGCAAGTTGTACTTTTCATAAAAACCACAAGCGGTCAGTACCAGCAGGTTGTGTATTTAGTAATGAAGTACAGAGTCAGTACTGATACAGGCTATATCTCCATATATCCTTATGTGCAGGTAAGCACGGTCACAGCTGCTTGGGTAGTCAAGTTGGTCTTTAGAACAATATCATACCAAATTAAAGTCCATAAATTAATAGTTGGGTGAGTTTGGTATGGAAGAAATCATGAATGAATAAACAAATGAACATCATGTATATTATTCTGCAAAGCATTTACATCAAATATAGAAGATAAATGTATAGAACTCATAAGATGTGAATACTTAATATTTTCCTTGGGCCAGTATATTTGTAGTACAGATATCTATAAATGTTAAAGCAGAAGTAGTTGATTATGCCTTACATCTTTCCTGTCAATCCTGTGAGAGCAGTTAGGAGAACATTTATCTGTCTGTGAGTTTACATACAACAAACATTTGTGCTCATAAGTTTGCATACCATGGCAGAATTTGTGACCCATTTTTTCAAAGAACCTGATTCTATGTGCTGATTTGGTGTGTTCATAAAACACCAGTGTTTTTTACCGACACCCAGGACCATACAGATGTAATGGTGATGGCATATCACATTTTATTAGTGTCCATAGCATTAGCAAAATTAGATTTTAGTTTTTATTTGTTCATTTGTATCTTTTATTGACTATAGATGTCTGAAACTTATGAAAAATGTATAAACTGAAGTAAGTTTTGTGCTTATGGACGAGACTACATCAGCTATAAGGCCAGTTTTATTCTTCCTCTCCGTCTTTACTGCCCTATAATGTCCAGGTAATTTTGACTTCTTTAATGGGTCCAAACACAACAGCTGTAATCGGTGTTTTTTTTTTCAAATAAAACTTAATTTCATTGTTTATATGTCCTTTTTGTACATTTTGTTGTCCTCCTGCCACACTGATGCCACGCTATTGGGAAAAAACACCCCAGAATACTTTGCAACAAATAAATATGTACGTTTCTATTGATCCATCATAATAAAAGCAATTTATTTAGTTTTTAGTAAAAATTTTTCCATGCTCATAAATTATTAAATATAGGGCCAAGTTTTAGAAAACCAGTTTGCTCAATTTACACACAAATCAATAAGACAAAAAACAAACACTTTTGTCTGTCAGGTCAAAAACATAAATTTTATGTAAGTTAATTCCAGAGTTGCGTCAACTCATATTGCATTGTGGCTAATATGGTTGGCTGATTTTGTATTATTTATTGATTAGAAAAAACTTTCTAATTAAGCTCAGTTATCCGTTTCAAGGAACCTATTTTGGAACTACTGCTTCCCCACTCAATGAAATTCCGGTACTTTCCTGGGTGCAGGAAATACTGACGCCCGCTGTAATTGGGGTGCTCATGAAGAATCCAGTAGCCTTCCATAACATTTGCAGAAGAGATGTCACCATTGTGGAAGTGTTTGCGTAGGTCGGGGCAGTCTTCGATCAGTTCCATAGCCTGTCCACCAAAGTCTGAGCGCTCAAAGATTTTCATCTTGTAACTTCCCTTGTACTGAAAGTGGAATACTAGGTTAACTGGGTTAAGGTTATTTTAATGTAGACCATGACAAAATCACATAATGATAACTAGAAATAAAAAGATGCTTACAGAAGGTACCATGCGACAGGAACGGATGCAATCATTAAAGCCGGCCCAGTATTGAAAGTCAGGATATTCTCCCTTGTGCAGCATGTACTGGTAGCCTGAATAGTTGGGTTTCTCATAGGCCACCCAAATTCCACTCTCTACACGAATGGAGTTACAGCGAGTGAGATGGGTCTGCAGCTCAGCACTGTCACTGCTGCATTCGAAGTGATGTCCGTGGAAATTCTTATCCTCAAAAAAGATAATCTGGCAAATTGAAAATTTAGTAAGCACTTTTTTTGGGTTTACTTAAATGCAGAGGAAAAGTAATCTGTTTTAACATTAATGTAGCTGATGTAATGCTGTAGCACTAAAGTCTGTTTTGATGTGCTCTTCTCACACAAAAAATATTTATAGTTCAAGGTAAATTAAATATATTTGTAGAGTTATGAGAAAAATCTCTGCATACACATTTAATCGATTGCTGGCTAATTTTTAAACACACTTGCTTGAATTACAAAAAAACTAATTTGTCATCTATAGAGAATGTTTTTTAAATATAATGCTTTCAGTAACTTTTTAATAACAATTCAAGAACTGTAGATAAAAAAAATGCTATTTTTTTTTAAAGCCACAACATCTCACTAAAATTTTAATTAATTAAGTTTAAAATACTAACATTTTTCATACTATAGTTAGGTTACATTAAAACTCTATATAAGGTAACTATTTTTATTTAAAAACCAATATGATAGCATTAATTTCCTTTAATCATATCATTTACACCATTACTAATACTTAGTGGTCTTCGTTCCCTGTTAAAATCAATAAAGATAAAACCCATAATCAATTGCTGGTGTTTAAGAGTTAAAGTTGTTTTTAGACAACTTAATATAATTATTCATGCTATACATCAGAATATGATAAAATTAATTATATGATTATTTTATTTTATTTATTACTTTTTTGTTATCCCAAGAGCCCCATCCAATGGATGTACCGTAGTTTTGTTTACTTACCTTACCCATTGTGTATTTAGAGTAGATCAGGTCTATTCCCATTCTGGTCAGTGCCTCTTTTATATACCAGCCAGTGTACACATAGTGGCTGTCAAGTCAGCAGATTGCAGTCTATAGACTGCCTGCCATTATTAGTCTGGTGGTGCCTGGCCTGTATTTGTCTGTGTCAGTCCTCTTTTATCTCATCAATGCAGAATTTCAATAGACAAAAAGAGTTGCAAACTCTGCTCTTAGTGAACAGAACATTTCAGAGATTACTCTTTTAAACAAGGCCACTACTTTTGTTATAATAACTTTTGTTATTTTGTTGTGTATATATATAAGGAGAAACATTGCAAATGTTCTATTACTTGAACAAACTTTATTTCAGTTTTTATTATCACTCTTTCAAACCTGCTTCAGCTGCTACGCATTTTACTGTAAATAAACAAAAGAAAAACCTCTGAACACATGATTTAAAATCATCTTTTAATCATACACAAATACCACAGGCCTGACCTACATGAAGCCACCTCTAATTCTCCTGAAGGAGCCAATCATGGGATTGTTGCAGCCCCAATCTGCACAGGCCATGTACTGTCCAGGTCTCAAGAAGTACTGACGACCTCTGTAATGGGGGTGCTCATAGAAGACCCAGTAACCCTCCATGATGTGCGCAGAGTAGATATCACAGAAGTGGAAGCGATCATATACATTGGTGCAGTCATCAGTAAACTCCATCATATGCCCTGCCATGTCAGGTCTGTTGTAGATTCTCATCTTGTAGGCTCCTCTGTACTGTGATGTAGATTAATAAAGTTTATGGCATTAGACACAAAGTTCAGACATTGACCAGTTGACTTTTTAGTTAAACTTTTCTGTTATAAATTTTATGTTTCCCATTCCGTTTCATGTGACTTGACGCTCTTGGTGAACCTCCTCACTTTTCATGTTGCATCTAAAACTTACTTCAAAGCATTTATTGATTAACATTGCTTTGCTTATATGTTTAAAAGTACTGTATTAAAACAAATGAATAACTTACTGGGGGGAACATCTGACAAGATCTGATGCAATTGTTGAAGCCCATCCAGTGGTGAAAGTCAGGGTACTCTCCTCGGCTCAGGATGTACTGATAACCCATGAAGTTGGGCTTCTCATAGGCTACCCAGTGACCACCCAAGACTCTAATGGAGTTACAACAGCTAAAGTGCTGGAAGGTGTCTGAGCAGTCTTCTGGGCACTCATAGTAACGCCCCTGGAAATTTTGGCCTTCGTAAAAGACGATCTGTTATGGGTTTAAAGCGGTGGAAAAAATACAGTATTAATAAAATTCAAGTTTGTTATAAATTATGCAATGTTCAATGCCCAGATGCCTAGGCGATTAAAACAGAAACAATCACTGTTGCATGCAGCATTTTCTTTAAATATTGATGTTTTAAATATTTTTTCTTTAAATAATCATGTTTATTCCTAAACAATTACTACTATAATAATAATAATAATAATAATTATTATTATTATTATTATTATTATTATTATTATTATTATTATCATTAGTAGTAGTAGGAGTAGAAGTAGTAGTATTAGTGGTGGATGAG
>JAOUQT010000047.1:8250018-8282125 GCA_025769995.1 Xyliphius kryptos
TAATACTGACTTGTGTTGTTCTCTCATTTGTAAGTCGCTTTGGATAAAAGCGTCTGCTAAATGACTAAATGTAAATGGGATGCAAAATTGGGTCCAAGCTTAAAAAAAAAATTTCTTACTTATAATAAGTTACTTATAACATGCTCTTAAACATTATTCACTACGATATTCACCTTCAACCAGCCAACCCAAAATGCTAAGTCCTGGTGTTTAGATAACCTTTGACTATTTGATTAAACCAAACAAAACCGAAGACAAAATTTAAAACCATACTCTAGAATTTTACTTAAATTTAAGCTATTCGTGATTATACATATACATCCTAAATGTTAAAACATTTACACTGAAACCTAAATGAAAAGCTTAGCAATCAAACTCCCGGACTACATTACCCATCAGCCCCCTGTGTTCGGGTCCTTTGACATGACGTCAGACTGTTTTCCCGCTAAAATAAAGTAAAACGTTTATTTAAAACCTATATAAATGCAGGCATTTCAGTCAAATATGTACAGATGATTATTATAAACCATGAAAATCATGACCACCATCCGTTGAACACTAGTGAAAACACGCAAGACAATGTTTGGTTGTTTGTGTTATTTGACTCCGAAAAATAAGTGTATTCGTGCGACGACGCGGTTTTTAAAAACATAGAACTGAATAAAGAAAACTGTTCGTGTTGAGTTGCCTCTTACCGTTTTGTAAGGCAGGTGTTTTGGGTGGTTTTGATGCTGCGGTTGCTCTGGTGTAGTGCTGCTGGGATATTAGTTTGCTGTGCTGGGAAGTGGAACAGCTGCTGCAGTGCTGTTAGGAGTCATTAACACCTGTGTAACTGCTAACAGAACAAGCCAACCAAAAATGTTACAACCATCTGCTTCATGTAGATAAGATCCTGTGCACACTCGTGGCTCTGATTTTACATTTTGGTTCATGCTAATTTCAAGTCAGAATCAGTGTCAGTGAGGGGTTTTCGATGGGTTTTATCACAATGTACACTACCGCTCAAAGATTTTACAACACCCCAAATTTTAGTTACCTATTGCAATTCAAGCCTGAAATTGTCAACTGGAAGAAGGTATTATGAACTAATGAATGAAAATTTTAAATCTTTGGTTCATCACACATGATCTTTGTAAGAGAATGGTTCCACAGTGTGTTGAACATGGAGGTGTGGTGGTCTGGGGCTGTTTGGTGGATCAAGTGTCAGAGACTTGTATATATAGAGTGAGAGGAACCCACAGCATCCAGTAGAACCATGTAGTACCCTCTGATATGCACCTAGTTGGTCAGGGCTTCATCTTACAACAAGATAAGACCCAAATCACAAGTCCATTCTTTGATAGAACTACCTCTGGAAAAAATAGAACAAGATGGTAAGCTTGAAATCTTGGAGTGTCCAGCACAGTCTCCAAATTTAAAACTCCATAGAGCTGGTTTGGGATGAACTGGATGAAATAGTAAAAGCAAAGCAACCTACAAGTGCCACACATTTATGGGGAACTTCAGCAACAGAATTTGTGAACAGCTTCAGGAGAATATTTACTTTTGTAGAAAGGATGTCACAGATCTGTTCAGCTTTTATATCTGAGGTGGTGATAAGTCAAAAACATTTTGGTCTATAGATTCCATGATTTTTATTCAATTCGAATTGTTTTAGTTCAGAGTGCAGTACTGCATTAAACTGTATAGTTTCCAAGAAGTAGCTGAAAAAATTGGGGTGTTCTAAAACTTTTGACCAGTAGTGAATTTTTCATTTCTAATGTTTTAGCACACAAATGTGCCTGTGGTATGGGAGAAAGCCAAACAACAAATCATCTGCACATACTAAGTTGTTTTTATTAATACAGAACTGCATGCTACAGAGACTGTACAGCATAAACATTTATTCATTACAAAACATGGTCTGAAATCCATTTCAAATAGCTTAAAAAAAGAAAAGAAAAAAGAAAGGAGAAAAGAAAAAAGCAAATAAAGCCAACAAAAATAAAAGCTAAGAGCATAAAATAGAACAGGAACATCACAGCTGTTAAGGAAACATTCAAACTATTCATCATTAGCATCTTAATAAACCAGAGAAGAAATCGACGGTTTACAGTTGCATCATGTCAACTACAATGGCACCGAATGGATGATTCTCTTGTAGCTTTTTTACAGCTTCTTGCAACATCAACATGCCTATTATTCTATCTACCTATAAGTAGTAGTGTATTTAAAAGTGGCAGTCTGTTTCTTTTTTGTGTTATTTGATAGTTTTTTTTATGAACCTCCTAATATACATCATTTGGCCCTTGAGGGTTTATACAGTATGATGTCCGTCTTTTAATAAGTTTAAATTTTAATATTTGACAATCTGCTACCAAACACATTTGTTATAGCAACATTTATACTACATACATAGCAATCTATGTAACGTCACAGCAAAGTATGGGTGAAAAAACAAAAACAAACGCAAGAATGAATGGACAAACGAACGTGACAACCCTACAGCTTTGTAAGAAGGGGAGTGAAAATTAGCACAAATTTTGGCACAGAAAATCTGTACAGAATTCTACAGTCCAGTGGAGATGAACCTGCAATAAAAAAGGATGGGCTTTAAATGAGTACCAACTACTAAAGACATGGTATTCACTGTCCCCATTTCAAGTTTTATTTTCTTCTATTGTAAAATGGCTTATAGATATGTTTTTACAAATCAACTTGTGCATACATTTGTTTCGGAGAATCTACACTGTGTGGGTGGATTTCTGGTCTTCAGCAAAATAAACTAATGTTAAAACAAAATTTAATTTCAAAATCTCCTTGTAAAAATGGATCATTTATATATATATAAGTTGCTTACATTTTAAAAAAGAATATTTTTACAATGTATTAATAAAGAAAATATTTCAAAAAGGGACAACATACAGGATACAACAAGCAATCTCTAAAGCAATAAATACTACTGGTCCTAGCGTTGTGACATTTTGTATTGAACACCCCATGTCCCGCCCCTTCCTTTGCCCCAAAACCCACAAAAGAGATCACCCAATATTTCTCCTACTGAGTTTGCCCACCCAATTCCACCTCTATCCCCTTCATGGTAAACAATGACAAAAAAAAAAAAACAAATAAAATAGACAACGCAATGGAACAATGCATATTAACACAGTCGCCCTTCTCCCCCAATATTTCTGTACATTTAAACAAGAACAAGTAACATCACAATTAAAGTTGTTCCTTGGTTAGAGAAGTGGGTGTCCACGGTCCTCTTGCCCTCCATGTTTTGAACATGTGTAATGTGATTGGTTCACAAGCTCGTATTTAATACAAATAATGAAAAAGAACCAACGGCTTAAAAAGGGCTCACTGAATTCTCACCTAAGCTACTTTTACATCTGCCTTTTACAATCTGTCTATGTCAGTCTACGTAAGAAGTGTGTATTTTTTGCAGCTGCACAGTAAAAAAATGGAGAAACAAAAGTCTTACATTTTGGCAGAATTATGTAGGTGTATTAATAATTCCTTTCACTTGTATCCTTAGTATTATAATAGTCATTTATTTTAAGTAATGAGGGGTCAAATATTGACCAATGAATTTTGATAAAGAAATTAACTAATTTACAAAGCCCTATGGCATAAGAAAGAGAGCACAAGGGAGAAAACGTAAAAGTCAGCAGACAAGATAATTGTAGAAGCCAGTTTAGTCTAGTCGATGGACTTGGTAACTAGCGAAAGGGGTTGTGTGGGAGTCGAGCTGGGCACCAGAGAATGGGAATGACATGCCGATGTCGGCTGAGAGGAAGAAGAGCTTGAAGGGCGAGATGACGTTATGTCTGAAGGGTCCAGTGAGCCATTATGCACAGAGCCAGGCGTTTTGCCTGCCCCCGAGTTGTCCAGCAGAGGTAAGGGGAGAGGCATGGACAGGTGGTGGTGGTGGTGTAGATGGTGCGATGACGAGACCAGGGGACCCGGCTTCATAGTCAGTGAGAGAGGTTGCATTTGTTCATTCTGTAGTTTGGACTCTTTCAAGGGTGGAGAAGAGGGGATCATGGAAGGGGAGGATGGGGGTGAGTCTAGTAAGCTTCCATCCGAAGAGGGAGGACTGACACAGCTGCCTTCACCTTGAATGTAGCGAATACACTTCTTTTTTCTCCTGTAAAGAGAGAACACACTTGTTTAACTCGTGGGTACTCTTTTCCGATCGTTCAACCTGCCAGCACTCTTGTATTAAAGCCGTAGCACCCATTTAGACGTTTTTGACTTGGTCATGCACCAAGTGGTTTTTAATGTATTTATCTGACCCCTGGCAGAAATATACCGAGGGATACAAAGTTATTGCACTTTTTTATTCTTTACAACTTGTTCAGATTGGTTCCTTCATCAAAGCACAACATCTAACTGGATGCTATTGCTTTGCAGTTAAAACAAATGAGCAGCTGAGCAACTGGCACTCTACCACTGACTCCCGCTCACCTTCCAACCAGTGTTACACATGCAAAGAGAGAAAAGGATAGGACATGAAAGAAAGACAAACAGATGCCAGATGAGGAGGATGAGGAAACTAATGACACCGAGTACAGGGCAAAATAATTTCAAGGCGGAACTACCTATGAAGCTTAGAGGGATGGCGCCTGAGGTGAGCACTACATCTCCTTTTGTTTTTTACTAGTAGGATAACAAAACGAGCTCGAAACAAAGAACTCCACCCCACCGCAACAGACCGCAAGGGACTCAATCTGGTTTACACATCAGTTTGAATTATTACATTACTCTTTTCCCTTCCTTTTTTCATGTTTCTTTCCTTCTTTTTTCTGCATGTTCCTTGGGGGGAGTTCAGATGGAGACGTAAGAGGTTAGAAGAGATGCGCTACTCTCAGCCTGCCCCTAAGACATTTGTGAGAGTGTTGTGCACAGAGGTCGCGCCGCCATGTTTGCATTTCTGCTCGGGTCAGGACCCTCCCTCATCTGCTACGCCTACGGCCAGCCATTCCAGCCAGCCACACGGGCAAACACAACAGCACCAAGCCAGTACGCCGAGAGGGGTGGGAAAGGAAGTGAGCGCAAGAGACAAAAAAATATTGAGTGAGTGTGAGAGATTTTCAATGTCTCCTAAGTGCCTGGATACATAGCCTGTTTTGAATCAAGAGGACAAAAAAAGAGAAAAACTATAGGGGGGGGGGGGAGCTAAAAACTCCCGTACCTTGACTTAGTATGACCTGACCCTGCACTCTCTGCCAAAAGGAGAAAAAAATCCCTACAATGCCTAAATGCCAAGCTGAGCTATTCTCTGAAACAAAGATAGACAAACATGGACTTTAAGACAGAGATAGGGGGAGCTAAAGAGTCGGGGAAGATGGACTTTAAAGATTAGGTAAACCACTGAAACATGGATTTAGTGTCTGTTTACATCCAGGTGAGTATTGTTTCTTAAGTTATACCCCTGCCTGGTCTTATGCAAGTATAGGATTAAGACAAAAGTGCGAGAGAAAGCCAAGAGGGACAAGGACAGCGGTACAGACTGTCTGGGAAATGAGTGGATGAACAAAAGCAAGAAATGTGGAAGGTTGAGGAGGCGCACACTGATCCAGTCACTAATCCCACAGAGGCAAAACATAAATTTTTCTAAGGCCTGCGCGTATTTGAACAGGGCTGTGAAAAAAAGGTTCATCACAGAATGAGCGCCAGTAATGGGTGAACAGAAGACACAGAGAATGAGTGAACAATGAGTTACACTGTTGATCATGGAGGTCTGTGGTTGGCGCATTGGTAGTAGTGGTCTTGTTTGCTTTGGGAATGTAATCCAGTTGAAATTCATTGCTATGTGCGCCGCTTAATGCAGCACCCAGACAGACTCCAGAGAACAGCAGTGTATCAACTGCCTGTCAAAAAAGCCGCAAATAAGCTAATATCCATTTTTAAGAGGCCTATTGATTCTAAGTATCTTCCCTTGTTCCTTATTGATTTCTAGCACTCTGGGGGAATTATGCCAGATCTATCGTTCAGGAAACCAAGTCAAATGGGATCTCTTAACCTCCTAGCTCCCTAAATAAAAGGCACAATTACCACTCTGCTTTCCCTGCACAGCCAAACACCCAGGCTCTGTGTCTGTGTGCAGATCGGTGTCGTGTGGGTATATGATTGCTCTATATAGATTACTATATTGTTACTGTAAATGTTTAATTGTTAGCAGTACGTTTACTTTGCCGGTTATCTTTCAGCAATGAAAGGTCATGCTAGATCTAAACCAGATGAGATACATATGGATTGTAAACTGTACAAAGAAACAGGATGTCTGGCATTCATGAAAAGAGTTGTAGAATGGAGAAAACACAGGTGTGACACAGAGAAGGGTATTACTTAGCTGAAACAAATACCTACCATCAACATAGTTCCAATTCAAAGACTGCTTGTGTTAGAACAGAAAGACAAGAGGTGGGGGCTGAGTAAAGAGTTATCAGAGAGGGAGGGAATCAGGAGTGTAGACAAGCCGGTACATCAAAACAGTGTTTAAGCAGAAAGTCAATCAAGACTGCTCTGATTGTGCGGCAGAGGTTTACCATAGGGCAGAAAATGTGTACTTTACATTGATATAGTGTAAAAAAGTGTTGGAATAAAAATCTGTTCTGGAGGGTGTTTAACATTTTAGATTATGGGTATTTAAATCCAAGTTGGTTTTTGCACCATTTTCTGCCCCAGGAGTTCAGCTGCTCTATTACAGCAAGAAACACATCAGGTGAAGAAAAGCCCAATAACAAGAAACAAGTAGTCTGACAAACAAAAAAAAGGCTGAAGAGACTGGGAGAAGGAAACACATGATAGAAGTTGGTGAGGGAAAAAAAAGAAATGAATTTTTTAACGTTTCATAACCATCATGTTCTACAATCTTCCCAAGAGTGCCTCTCGGTGTATACCTGCAGGGTTTGCACCATAAACTGAGTTGGTCAAGCCCGAACAAGGCACGGCACTTCTTAGGGGTATTTGCATCTGTTAGCCAAAAGGGTAGACACAAAAACAAAAGAAGGAGAAAATGGACACATCATTTGGACAAACATGGCATGTAGCTAGAGCATAGGTTTCAGCATGGGACACTGGCAGTGCACCCCACCCTCTCTAAAACTTACCCACAGATTTTCCCTCCCAGCCATGGCCCCATCTGTGTTACAGCACTTAAACAATTTGAATAATCATAATAATGATGATGATGATGATGATAATAATAATAATAGTAATAATAACAGAACCATTTCCTGTAGGTTCACACATATATGTTTCCAATTAGACAAACTAAAACACCTGATCATTAAACACACTGGTTCACACACTCACACCCACATACAAACAGCAGTTACATTATGGATCACATTCAATTGCAAGACCCAGCATGGTAACATGTTCTGTAGGTGGCAGAAGCAGCTGATTGGTAGTGCAAGGGGTGGCGTGGAGAGATTAAGAGGAAGAGAGTGCTTGTGAGAGCCAGAGAGAGGGAGGAAATGCCAGTGTGAGATTCCCAGCTGTCACCTGCTCTAGCATACCTGCCAGCACACCAGATACACACCTGCATGGGCCACACCAGTTATTCTGCTGATCGAGCCCAAAGCGTGCACGACACTTCTTAGGGGCACTCAGGTCTGAGTCGATGAAGAAGAAAGCCGGCAGCGGGAAGGAGAAACAACCAAAAGTGGAGAGGGGAAGGAAAATATAATGGAAACCAATGAGTCTAAATCACTCTGGGTAATGGAATAACACTACTGTTTATCCCAATAGACAGATTACAATTCAGCATTAGAGGATGTGCAGTATGCTTAAAGAAAAAATGGAATAGTTATATGATTGCATTCCAGGTAGTGGTTTAATAGGCCAAAGTAAAAATAAGAGAAATAACTGAAAGTGAAAGTATATTAAGTAAGGGTATGCATTCATGCAGAAACTATAAAAGAACATGACGATTAGGAACAAATCATTGTTTGTTTAAGGTGCAGAAACAGCAAATATGCTAGATCAATGTGCAGGTCTGTCACTGGCTCTTTAAATTTAGTTTTGGTCCATTTTTTTACAGAGAGGGAAATAAGGGTCAGAGGCAGAGGTGGGTTAGTTGCGGCCTGTAAAACATTCCAATGCCACAGAATGCAGGGGGCTAAGAGCCTACATCCATCTGCTTCTCACAGACGACTGATGGAGAGCGGTGATGGAGGCAGGCCGTGAGGCATGCTAAGGACGAAGCAGCCAAAAAGGTAAACCAGCAAAGCCAGCAGATTAAGGAGGTCTATTCCAAACAAAGTCTTGGGTATTTTCAGCATTTTGCTTTTATCGTTTTCATTAGTATACTGCAACTGTTGTTTGCCAAATGGTAGAGATGTAACAGTGCTGGACTTTCAAAAGAATATTCTTTGATCTAAAAAAATATATTGAATAGAAAATCAAATATAAGTGTAAATAAATTAAGCATAGGTGCAAGTGATGAAATTTTTGAAAATGCGTAAATAAGAAATAAGAACAGAAAAAATATAGGTAGCATTAATTATGAGAGGTCACGATGACATGAACTGCACACATACACAGCTAAATACTACTTAAGAAGAGGGGAAAGAGAAGCAAGTTAGTAATCTTTAAGACTTAAAATGACATTAGCACCTGTAATCGGAGGGAGTGAAAGGCAAGGATTTGGAAAATATTCTCTGTGTTCTGGAAGAAAAAGAACAGATAGAGAGGTCTTCAAAAAGGATTCCATGTTGGGGAAAAAAGATTTAAATTATATCATTACTCGCATTTTTTCTTCACATCTCACAATAAGGATATAGGATGAAGACTTATAAGATTATCGTAAAAAAAAAAAAAAAAAAAGAATGTCAAATAAATATATTAGAGAATGAGCAAACCTCCTTAATTAAAGGATGAGTGATTTGTATGTATGAATGTGCTTATTTAAGTTAAACCATAATGCAAAGCATGCAGCAAGCACAGCCCCAAGTTAAACACCCATAAAACACATTAAGCACTAGCCAGTGGCAACACTTCTACACACAGAATAAAAGGCATGCACACACACACACACACACACACAGGCACACAGCAGCAACATGGTCAAAGCTGGCACAGGGGCAGCTATCAGTCATTGGGATGATATGCCTATACACGCGCACACACACACTCAAACATATCTCAGAGTATGCTAAATGCTGGAGGGGCGCTGGGCCGAGAGGGACGAGGTAGAGTGGGGTTCATGCATATTCAATGTTATTAGTGCTCGAAATGGGGCTAGGGTGGAGGATAACAAGCAGTCTATCGTGTAAATATTGCATTGAGTAGCATAACTATATACAAAATGAGGCAGGCACAAAAAGAGATGAAGAGCAAAAAAAATGGACTTTTATCTTTTAGATGTCACCCTTGTGACAGATGATGGATCTGCTCTAATATGAGACATAATTGCAGCTTACTTACCATTGCCATCTGCCTGCTGCTTTTCCCTTTTTCTCTTCTTCTTTTTCCCCTGTTGGTTAGCAGCCAAAAAAAAGAAACAGGCAGGAACCTTAGTTATTATATAGCAGAAAAGCCAGAGACACGAGGTGAACAAGAGAGCAATCCTTTTACTCATTCATTTATTCAGGACAGAGACGCCATTGCAGGCCACAGGACAAGTTTTAGTTTCTTAATCCTCGTTTTTATTTGTCCGACTTTGTGTTCCTTTGATTTTACCCATTGGGTTGTAAACTTATGCCCCAAAGTATAAAATATAACAAATAAAAAACAGCTCCGTCTGGTTTAGATTCTGCTGCATATACACAGTTGCAGTGATCAGGTCATAGGCATGCCCATGTCCCTAACCTGGTATTAAACAATTATCCATTTTTACTGAATGATGCCAGTTTTTTCTCTTTTACTCTTGGTTAAAGTCAGGCTGTAGTGCGAGTGACAGATTGGGCGGAGGAGCGATTTGTCAGACACGTGGGAAGAGTGCTGCACTCTGTCTAGCCTGTAAAACAGTGTGGTCATCTCCCATAGCTGCTGTCTCAGCGGTGGAGAGACATCCTCTTTTATCAGATCTGTGAGGCATTTAGGCCCTCTGGTTATTTAATTACTCTGATATGCATTACACTTTCTTTTTTTTTTCTACGATTACCCATGAAGAATACTAACGAAGGCGGATAACAGGGCATTAAAACGAGATTGAGTACAAAGTACCGAGTATGGAAAAGGCAAGACTATGCTGCTAAACTGATGTTCAAGGATCCATCAGAGGCCTGACCTCAGCCTTTCAAATCAGCTGTAATGAAGAGCATTTGCAGGCCAATATAGAGCCACCTGAAGTCCAGCCAAAAAATGGATAAATAAATAAAGATTTCATTAAATTAACAGAGCAGATCAACAATGACAACGCAGTGGGAAGGAAGACAGAAAACTTTAAGACATACATAGTTATCTCGTGCTGACCAGCCAGGGTACAGCTGCATGTGGAGCTGTCGTTCTTTCCTGGCAAGCTCGTAGTATTTGGCCTGTTCCTCTCGAGACAGAGCATGCCACTGTTCCAACACACAGAAATAATAAAAACACAAATGGTTGTTAACATGTGGCCCATTTTCATGAGTAAACATCACAGGCATAACTAGCTTAAATTTCCTTTCTCTTGTTTGACTGCAGGGGGTTTGACCTTCTTATCACCTGGACAGAAGCTGTAAAGACAAATTAACAAGGACGCGATCTAAGTAAATTAGGTTAAGTAAATACCATCGAAAGGGCAATTTTTTTTGATTGTTTCATGTTTTAGGGACCAAAACAAGTGTACACACATTGTGGATGCTTTTCATCTTGCAGGGGCTGATAAGCTGGTCCCACAACATAAACCATTATATTTTAGGGTACAGACATGTTTTAAAGTTAAGGCCAATTTATAACTTTGTATCAAGACTACAGTGTACATAAGCTTTAAGCCTTAACCATGTCCTCACTGTACCTGCCACATACATCGTCATGTGGTGACTCTGATTTATCCATTTAAGAAGAACTGTATTTCCAGCTGCTTGTTTTTCTTTATTTTCTTCTTGAACAATGTGTTCTGAATGGTGTACCGTATAATGCGGTATATTGTGGTAATAGCTGGGCAAGCCGCAGACTGGAATAATTGGGAGTAGTGCATGTTTGTGGCATACTGGGGAAATTGAAGTTGATCAAATATGGTACATAGAATGGATTATGACAAAGAGGGATTAAGTTTTGTGATTGCATATTACATTTGCAGAGTGTTTTGACACAATGTAGATTAAACAAAGTCCAAGTATACATGCTTGCTATGGTGTAGACCACTTGTGTATACTTTTTATAGAACCTACACACAAGGATGCATCAGCCTTTAGGTTAAAATTCGGATTTAGTGTAAGCAATAGGCTAGCAGAATTAAGAGTGTTTAAAAGCGCACACAATGCATGAATACAATTATATGTGTGTGGGGGGGGGGGGGGCATCCTTACCCTTCGGCCTAGGATTTGATTGATAGCTGCACTTTCCTTCAACGTGCATTCTGCTACCACTTTGGCTCTCATCTCCTTCATGTACAACATGAACGCATTCAGAGGCTTCTTTATATGCGGCTTTTTCTTTTCATCCTCCTTTTTTGAATCTTGATGTTTCCTGTTGACAGAGTAGACGTCTTAAGGAAGGGGTGAGGGTTTTCATTCACGATAAATGATGGCAGTTTCATTTGGAAAAACAGAATGCATTTTGCTTCTGGACTCACGAGCTGTTTAGTGTGCTGATGTCACTGTGCGAGGATTCCTGCTTGACGTTGGGCGTTACGATGGCAGGGTGTGGGATGCCTGTGGTGTGCAAACCGTGGTGAGGTGGCACCATGTGGGGAGGGAATCTGGAGGAGAGAAGACTGTGTAAATCGTCAGAGTAGACATGGGTGAAATGGTGACAAATGCAAACACACAAGCAAAAAAACACACATCACATTTATCACAGGAATGATTTCAAGCAGGAGAACTGTAGATGACAATTGCTTACTTCCCCCACTAACTGTGTCGATTAAATATAATATTTAATAGGATAGTAACATACTGTTTCAAAGCTAAATGCAATTAGCCTAAAGTAAGCCTACACAAATCACACTCTCGAATATTTGCGTATGAATGCAAGTTGTGTGGAAGCATACATATATTTGAGGGGAAGAATGGAAGATGATGAAAAAACAGCTCATTATCTGTCTGAGTCTGGCTTCATAGCTTGAAGCCAGAATATAATGATGAGCATAAACTCACAAGGAACAACTAGTTTCTGTTGGAGGCACTCTCTGGGGATTGTGTTTACCCCAGCCTTTCCTCCTCTCCTCCCGTCATCCCTGACACGTTTGCATTTGTGCCATGTCATCTGCCTGCCATTGCTAAGGGGACCTATGCTATAGCTGCAGCTCTGAAATTATTAGCCCCCCCACCCCCCAACACACCACTCTGACCATTCTCCTGCATACTTGTTAAGATTTCCTCTGTTCCACCATCCAATTTTCCACCCTCTTTCCTTTTCAGTGCCCATCAGTCCCATGTTCCTTCCGCCCACCCCTGGTGCTGTTTCAGTGGCAAGGCCCAGGTTATGGGTTAAACATGACGGTCATGTCTTTAAAGCAGGGGGCATCATCTAGCTCATCAGTACAGGGCTGAGCCTGCCACCAATTTAGCCCTACAGTGAAAAATAGAATAAGAGAGTAAGAAAGGGCGAACGCAAGAGAGAGGGCCCTCGCAGGCACCAACATCTCAATCTTTTTCCTCACCAGCTGCATGGCAGGCAGTGCCATTTAATTGCCTAGTGGACATTAGGTCCCTGTGTCTGTTTAATGTGTAATGATCTCACTGGTGTACGTTTGTCTCCCTCTAGAAAAAAAATGGATGAGCATGTAGGTATAGATTAAAAATATATCAAAGGGCAGGAGCAGGAGAGGGGGCCTTATATTTCCTCCTCGTGCACCTTGGGATGGGTGATGGACCCACATGGTCTTCAAACTATTATCAAAATAATGTAGCTCATTTGCTAGATCCAAGTGCACTTGCGTCATCCCATTAAATGTATTTTTCAGGAGGTCACTGTGGCACCTTCACACTGTGAAAACCTCACCATGTGCACTTAGTGGTGAAACAGTCTTTCTTCACATCCTGAATGTAGAGGGCTTAAAAATGCAGATTTTTTTTCTACTTTGGCACCAATAATGCTTTCAGTCTCAGTGTGTATTATTTTCTTTTAGGAGGTGGGTGACATTGACCTAAGATTTGCATGCGCTGCTGCAGTTTTTAACACAAACATGCTAAAGCACTTTCGCCGCACACAGACTCGAGACTACCACCTATTAATCTATGCTAATTTAATTACAGATTATCAAAACACATTAGCTCTTCCCCATCCCAGCACCAATCCCCCTAGCCCCCATTCACCAGATTCAATTAGGCAGCACTGGAAATTTGATGATCGCAATATAAAGAGCTCATTAGGGAGGAATTAGCTGTCACTAAAGACCAGGTCCACTGGAGGCTGGCAAGCGCCCTGCGTCTGGAGATATACAAATGCACCTGAGTGCAGATCTAGAGCAAAACTCATTCAGCCATGGCAGAATACAAACTACAGCCCTCCAGAGCCAAGGCCCGGTCTCAGTCTTTCCCTCTGTTTCCTCTTACACACAAATATGCACTGGGACTTCATGAAGTTACCCAATGAACCTCAACTTAGACTTCAACTAGCCTAACCCAATTCCTGGCCTGATAAAACACAATGTGTTCTCCCCCAAAAACTATAATGATTAATGCTGTGGGGATCGAAATGTGGGTCCCAAAAGGAAGTGAGGTCCCTACAATAAGATATATATCAGGACCTCAAACACCCATACACGCAAGCCATGTGGGATCTCAACACTAAAGTCTACGTGCAGTACAGAGCTATAAATTTAACAATGATACCGTACACAGATGTGCAGTAGAACTGCAGTTGGAACGCTGAAACAAATAAAGGGCTAAAATGTGTATTTTTGAAATAAGAAATTAGTCATTAGTATTGTTTAGGATAATGCTAAAATTCCACTGGAATAAAATATATATTTTAAAGTTTATACTGTAGGTCCAAATGTTAGTGTGCAGTGGAACAGATTGTTTAGAAAAGTGCATTCTGTATATATTGCACTTATATCTACAGCACAGTAGTTATGTATAAGCATTGGTTGCATTTTATTTATTTTTATTTACCTTTAATTCAGTTACAAATTCACCAATACGAAACTAGAACTAAACCTCTAATTGTTTTACCCTTAGGAAAAAATCGGACTTTGTTATTTTGTGTAACGCAGGCTATAAATGTGAGTTTAACTGTTTCCTAAAAGAGGCCTGAGAACACTGGCTTTTTGTACCCTCAGTAACCTCAGGTCAGGCTTCACAGGACATCAGTTCACAACAGCTTTCTCATCATTTCTCTTGCTGCCTTTCTCAATCTTATCCATCAGTGTCTCGTGGTTCAGCACGGCCTCATGTTTTTTCTATGGTGCAGCAATTAAAGAGGAGTTTGTCACTGTCCAAAGACAGACGAGGTCTCCAAACTACCATTTTTGTCTCTAGAACTATTCTCAGAACAGGTCAGCTTCAGGTAACATGATATCATTTATTTGAAATAAATGAAGGGTAATGCTGAAGTGGGGAAAAAAGCTACAAAAGTCTGCTTTTTCAGCTTTTCTAAAGCTTGTAAAAGACCACACACAAGATTTGTCATGTACAGTTATTCCTGCTTCATTCTCATAAAACAAGCAAGTAAGATTCACTATAAACGGTCACAGTTACAGATAAAGCAAACACACTTTATTTCTGCATTTGTCCCACATGAATACAAGACACACACTACTTTACTGCTTTCTTGGGTTGTTCATATCCAAATCTTAACTTAAGCCAGAAACTCTGCCATAAAATCACACACTGAGAGGATGTTCACCCAAAATTTAGTTTTCTCTGTATTCCAAACAAACAAGTTCTACATACATAGCTAAACTTTATGGCGTTGTAAAGGATGCTGTTAAACAAAATAAATCATTTTAATTAATGGCATACATTTTTATATCAACCACAGGAAAATGTGGGATTACAATTATTTAATCTTTTTTGGACATTAACAAATCGGCTATCAATAAAGGCATGATCACTTTATAAAAGTATCATGTATAAAAGTGGGTTTAACTTTTTAAAATTCCAACTTAAAGATTAACTTTGCAAGAAGGAGCATTATTATGAACACATTGATTTTTATGTCCACTAAATATTCTTATATACCATCTGAGCATGTTATTGAATTGATCTGTCTTTTATTAAAAATAACTTTAAATCTTTTTGCTCTGTAACCAAATGCATAATCATCCTGATAATGTCAGTCAGCACTAAATTATTTCTGTTAATGAAAGCTTGAACTGTTTAAGTATAGAATTGAGTAATGAAATGACACATTTATTAAAGATATTTATACATTAATTCATTATCTTCCGCTTAATCCCTTACGAGGGTTGCGGGGGGGTTCCCCATGCCCATGCAGGGGAAAACGTTTCGTGCGCTGGGCAGATACACCCAGGACAGGGCGCCAACCTATCGCTGGGCACACTTACACAACAGGGGCGATTTAAAGCATTTAATTTACCTTGAATACATGTTTTAAGACTGCAGGGGAAAACTGGAGAACCCCGAGAAAACCCAGAATGGGCTTCAAACCTGGATCCCCAACACTAAGAGGCGAACGTACTAACCACTATGCCACTTGATATTTATATATATTTATATGTATTTACGTATATGTGTCATCAGGATGTCAACAGATAAAACTACAGTATCACCTTCTTGGCCAGAGTTCAGATTTCTGGTTCATTAGTGATCCACAAATTAACATTTGTGTAACGTTCATCCATGTTATATTCACATTTAACTTATTTACCACTGCGTCATCATTTCAATTTTGCTGATTTAAGTAACAAACATTTTTTTTACTATTTCTTACCATTTGTTTTTGCCCTTTCTTCACTATGCATTTTTAGTTTTGCAAGACATATTGCTGTTGGGTTTCTATACTGATATCTGATATCTGCCTGTGTCTACATGTATGTTTCCTGATTTTAAACATCCCATTTCATTTCTACTTCCACCAACTAATCATCTTTTGTTTTGTCTTGAAGGCATTTCATAATCCTTCTCATTGTTATAAATGATTACAATTTTGTTTTCTTTATGCCCTCACTTAAACCAATTTGCATTATTACACTAGAATCTGTTTAAAAACTAAAATATTACAAGGTGATTATATTTTTCTCAACACTAAGTGATTTCATATTTTTTCCCTACACTTAATCTGCAAAAGAAACATCTTTTGTTTTGATTTATATTTTCTGTTAAGCTTTTAAGCCAAGATAGATTTGTGTCATATCCATAATTGTTTACTACAAAGTAAAAAATAATGAGTGAACATTTTTTGTGTGACTTTAGCTGTTTCCTTGCAGATAGAATAATTTACTTATTTACTGTGCAGCAGCAAAACATTGGCAGTTCAATCTAATGCTCTACCATTCATCAGGGATAAACGTTCTTCAGGGATCTCATTATAAAATAATAACAACAATTAATATTTGAATAGAGTGCTCTGTGCTGAAGCCTAAACAGTCTCTCCTTAAGGGAAAGTCTACAGCACATTTGATGTGCACTCTACCTAGTGCTAGCTAGTATTCACTTCATGTGCGCTGTCCCAAAGCACAACTCACCTTGACATGGATGCGTTGACAGTGAGGGCAGTTGGGTAGGGGTGTCTGAAGCCTCCTGTTGTGATTGGGTAAACCGGTTGACCTTGCCTAGATAAAAGAAGAAAGGGATGGAGGTAAAACAAGGGATGAAAAAGGGGTGGGGGAAAAAAACGCTCTCACCATGCAGGAGGCTTTATTCTCATTTGATCTCGACAAAAATCTAGGGGATTGCAGAGCGCCGATCAAAGGGAAGCAAACTCTGAACAATTTGAATTCCTCAAATCTGATAGGAATTGCTAATTAAATTTCATAACCCCATGCATGGTGTCAACAGAGGCCCTTTTCCCTGCTCTGGAACTAGGTGTTTTGTTGTGATAATTAAAGACGAAGCGCCAGGCCCTTTAATGGAGCCATCACGCTAATTGAGGTCTACACATCCAAAGACAAACAATAATGAATGTAAATTTATACCAAAATAAAATGCAGCAAATCAAAGGGCCGCGGCTGTGCTTGGGGCCTCTCTCGGTATTTAGATCGCGGTGAGAAAACATTAAATTAACAGAGCTTAATTTGTAGCCTTTTGTCATATTAACAAGTGTCGACAAGACTTACCAGGGGAGAGCCCCCATGTGGAATTGTGGGTAAAATACAGGAAATCAACAGTTCATTTCCTTAATCGGATAATACAGTTACATGCAAAATACCATTTGTCCCAAAGAAGAAAGTTAGGGATCAATAGGGTGAAAAAAAAAGTTTTTTGATGTAGGGTCTTGGACATCTATTACTTAAATAAAAAAAAAGCAGAGCTGTGAGGGAGTCTTAAATTGACTGTGATGTAAAATATCATACATATTATACTGGGCCATATATTCTTTGAATTTATGATCTGTTTAAGATACCCACAATGAAAAGGGGGTTTAAATTATAAATAATTTGAACTCACACATGAAAAGACAAACATAGAGGAATAAATTAGTTGTGCTTACTGTGGTACTAACCATCCTAGCGGATGGGGAATCTGGCCAACGGTGCCAGGTGACAGGGGGTAATAGGGGGATATATCTGAAGGATGTGGGGGTCTTGGAATTCCTGCAAAAAAATAATAATAAAAAACATGCAAATGAAGTAACAACACAATTCTACGTAAAACACATTGGTCGAGGTTTGCTGTTTTACAACAAGACACATTTGAGGCAAAAATGTTTCTGCCGAAAGTTTAATGAATTGCAATAATAGTAAATCAACACCAGGAGTGCTGCACTATGTGCCAAGACCTTCATCAGGACTGGATGAGAGGCCAAAACCCAAGAGGTATATCCTACCACTGGGTGGTGTGTTTGCGTTAAAGATAGAAATAAAGTAGAAAGAAAGAAAACTTCTAATTAAATTGGAAACTAATTCAAGTCATATAACAGTAATTCTGACATCTATCATCTGGTAAAAAATAACTTGTACCTTAAAAAGGTAGATAAAAATCAATTTGAATAAACTGCAAATGTAAAATGCTGCACAAAGTACTGCATAAACTTTATAAATAGTATATCATAAATATATAATAAATACGCAATAAAATTGTCAATGATATTTTTTTACAAAGATTATTTAATAAACTGTATAAAATACATACATATTGTTCAATAATCTTATAAAATCGCATTAAAATTACAAATTCTCTAAACTTTTATTAATCAGTACAATAAACAGCATCTCCTGGGTGTCTGTCCTGAGACAGACTGGTGGCCTGTACATGGAGTTTCCATATCCTTAACCTGAGTTCTTAAACGATGTGTCAATGAATTTAAGTAACAAAATTATTCTGATTCATTTAATAAATATACAGAAAGGGAAAAACCTTTTGAATTGCAGTGTAAAAATTCAGAGAATGATAGTATTTAATGTTAGCTCCTACAATATAAATTATATTACTCAGCACACTAATCACTCACGGTCCTGACACCCTTTAATTCTGTTAAATGTGCAAAAAATATATAATTTACAATACGTGTGCAATAATTCAAGTCAGAAAACATACTAAATATTTGTAATACTTATTTATCTCTTAAAAAATTGTGATTTTTTTTCAATTTGAAATGTCTATTTTACCTTACTGTATACTTAATACAATTTTTATAGGCTTTCGTTTTATCTTGTAAATATGTTTATATATATATTCATTTCACCATCTCTGATGCTGCTGTAATGATGCTAATTTCCCTTTGTGGGATTATAAAAGATTATCTTATCTTATTAAAAATATACTGATCAACAGGTAGTTAAAATTAGTTTTATCTAAGAAACAAGAGTTACTGATTAAAATTCAGGTATCTGAGCCCTGGATACACAATTTAGAAAAAGAAAAAGAATAATCAAGGAAATGGATGTTCTACCTGTTTTGGGGTCCACGTCTGTTTGTAGGTGTGGAGGGGGATTCCCAGGTGTGAAGTGTTCATTGCTGTAGGTTATCAGAGGTGTGAGTGGATGCACATGGTGAGGGTGCTGTACCACCGGGACTTTATTAGACTAGAAAGAAAGATAAGAAAAGCAAAACATTAACATCATAACTCATTTTTTCCTACAAAACATCATATTTACAGAAGAAGGTCTGAGTGGCAGCAGGTTCCAATTTTCTACAGTCAGATTTAATAAATTAAGTATATGAGGCTTGAATATTTAAATATATTGTTTGACCTTTTGGCCTGAGTTTGTATGGAGTGTACTCTGAGTCAGCCAACAACACACAAATCTGTGACATAAAATCTGACAGTGGATCAGCTGGAAAGTGTGACTGAAAAGTACTGGCCCTGAAACAGCCATTCACTTCTGAACCAGGAAACTGCTGTTATAATCATCTGGGTTTAGTGTTATCAAACTATTATCAGCCAAAACAGATCCACATGTTTAGTCAAACCATGCATCCATGTTGTCTGCAGTGTGAGTTGAAATGAAAATCACTTGCTTGTACAGAGGTGCAGTGTCAAGGGATATTGAATCAGACATCGGACACCAAAAAAAATCCCACGGTTACAGAACACTGGATACACAGTATGACCCTAACACCTTTGGCTTTGCCCAAGGCTTTCATCACAAACACAATCAGAGAAACCAGCTAATAAACGAAATGGTTGAAAATCCACATACACTTCAACCACAGCCCGCAGCCTCATACTTATCTTCCTCTCAGCTTTCCTTTCCTTTGGCTCATACCCAGTTCTCTGCACATATCCCTGCCTATCACCCCCCTTTCCCCCAGCCCTCTTCCTCCAGGCTCTGGATTTAGGGACGACTCGCTTTATAAAACATGGGGAGGGGAGGTCGAGAAAATCCATTTCTGTGTTGTGGCCAAATTGGTTTTAGCTATGTAATCTGCTCTTTGTGCTCCTAAGTGGCACAGGCCCCATTTTCAATTACCTAAGATTACAGTTGAGCAGAGGGGTGCTGAGGCATAGCCTGGTATTAGTAGCTTCCCAGCACATGCTACATAACCAGATTACCATCCTGCTCTAGATTAGACAGGCCTCACCATAGCCAGCACATGAATTACTGTCGGCCTTTTTTTCGTCTCAGTGACACTGTACGGTGAGCATAAGCTTGGCTGGTTTACACGAGGGGGCTGAGCTGACACTACGAGCAGCTGGATGTATTTGAAGAAACTTTAGAGCACTATTCCCATGCTCATATACTTTTTTTCTTAGGATTAGAAGCAAATTTAATTACTTTAGAGATGAGTTTGGCATTTTTTTTTTATTTTTAAATGCAAATATAAAAAAAAAAGAGTAAGTGTCAATGACATGTCCAACTGGTGATGTGCCGAATACAAAGTGCTGAAAACACTTAATAAAACATTAATGCTGATTGTGTGCCATGGTCCTGACACAAACAGACACAAGCCATCCTTTTGTAAAACCTAATCTCTCGGAGTCACTCCCCCACATTTGGAGCATTTGAATGTGACTGCAGCCTGGGCCCAAGTGGTTAAGCATTCAACTAGGGCCCCTCAGCCAGAAAACAGAAGCAGGATCGAGCGCGAGAGAGAGGGGCCACAGTAAGCAGTGGGGGCTGTTCCACTCTTCCACACTACCATATTCCCAATGAAAGATTAATGAACTGAGCAGAGCTGCTGGGAAAAAGAAAAGGGCTCTGGGGACTCATTCAAGCCCCTGAGCACAGCCCAGTCACAGTTGGGGAGAGAACTAGAAGAGAAGACAGGGGGAAAAGTGAAGGAAAGACCAGAGGTACAGCAGGAAGCACAGAGACAGGCTGTAAAATCTTGGAACAGTAACAACGATGAAGAAAAAAATCTCTGGTCAAAAAAAAAGTAAAGTAAAATAAAAATAAAAAACGAAATTCAAAACGACAACTGCCAAAACCAGCTGATGTGTTTTACGATGCTTGCTCAATGACCTGGTCCATCCATCGCCCAACGACCTCCCCCTCTTTAATGATGTGAAAGAATGTTGTCAATTCTCTGTGCGCTGAAAGGCTTTAGTAGCCATTTAAATAAGTTCTTTTGTACCAAGCTCTCCATTGAGAGACAGTTCCAAATGGCCATCCACTGTGGCCACATTCAGTAAGAGACAAGCCGAATGATTTACATCACAGTCACTGCAGGCCTAACAGGCGCCCTTTCAAACACCCCACAGCCCTACATATAATAGACTAACATTTGGTTTATCTGTTGCATTTGCTAGCGTTGGGCTTTCTCCACAATGTAACAAGTCCTAAAACAAAACCTGCAAAACAATACAGTAAAAATATCCGTTATCAGTCTTAATATTTTTGTAGCCTGCTATTTATGGCTGTGTACAAAATACTTTGAAATTAGATTAGTGT
The DNA here is from genome assembly GCA_025769995.1 of Xyliphius kryptos. Lineage (NCBI taxonomy): Eukaryota > Metazoa > Chordata > Actinopteri > Siluriformes > Aspredinidae > Xyliphius > Xyliphius kryptos. The sequence goes on from JAOUQT010000047.1 coordinate 8,271,557, forward strand.
CCACATACATTTATTTAACAAAAATAATGTATTCACACTAAGAAATAACAGGGCATGCGGTGCTTATCTTATGCAATCAGATCATCCAAACATTTTCTTTCAGACTACTATTGAACTCCATTAGGGCCTTTTTTTTCCAGAAAAGCCCCACTTTAAATTCACCATATTGACCCCTCTGCTATTATAGGGCGGCTTCACACTGTTCCTCCAGACATGGCTAATTGTCTCTAGTGGTTGTGAGAAGTGAGAAAGACCACCTACACACACACACACACACACCACACAGACTTTCCATATGCAGCTCTACCACTTCAGGATGTAGACTAATGTTTACGTGCTTATGCACAGCGCGCTAAGCAAAGAAAAAAGCGGTCGTGTCATATTATTTGTTTGCTATCAAAATACTATCTGCAATTAAAATGAAGTGGCCTCTTTTCAACTGATCGTCGATCCCTCCCACAGCCAGCATCCTCACTAGGCACTGAATAACAAGCATGAAATCATAACGTTGAAATGACAGGATACATCAACTGTAACGTATGTTGTGGTGATCATCCGTAACACCTGTTTTTTTAGTGTCCTGTTGCACAGTGCTGCCAATGCATTGTGATTGGCAGTTCATGCTTAGGGTCAAGACCCTAGCTGTGGTCCTACAAAAGGCCTTGCTGCTAGACTAAAGAGTGCAAAAGTGCCTGTATGTCACACTCACTTCACTAGGGTGTCAATCAAGCCTGTCGCACTTACAACTGCGAGCGGACTAAAATCAGTTCTGGTTACAAGCCTATTATATTATCTCTCGCTTAATGATTTTTGAACGCTGTCAGTCTATGAGCAAATCCGTTGTGTCTTTGTAAAAGGCAGGGGGTGTGCGGGACAGCCAGGGGAACAAAACTGTTGGCACTGCATTTCCGCTCCGTGGCACCTTGCACAGCAATTTACAGCCTAAATGTGAAGGTGGCGACCCTGTGGCCCCTGGGGGCCCCGAGCACTTCTCGCTGTTTTATGTCATGATCCGATGAGTTGTCAGTAAGACCTGCGGGCCCTAATGAGCTGTGGTAAGCCAGGGCTGGGTTTGGAGGGGGGCTGACAGCACTGTGATGGATAGGGCACTCTCAGGTCTGCAAATTCCACAGCTTGCAAGAAACGTTGCCAAAGACCTGAACCAAAGTAGTGAACGTGCCAATGGCTCGTGTCCAAGCATAAAAAGGGACAGAGTGCAAAAAAAGGCACAGGATGTGTGTGTATAGTACACATGGAATCACATGTATTACAAACTTTGGAAAATGAGGAAGTTATAAAAAAAAAGGAAAAAAGCAGATTCATAACATGTCAATATAAAGTAACTATAATGCTTTTAAATACACTATCTAAAAGATTCCTGTGTTTTTTTGCAGATATATTAACACTGACATTGTGTATGTTGTCAAGTAACACAAAACAAAAAAATGGGAATGTCACAAATGAGTATAATTTAAATGTATCTATTTATTGTTAGATGTACAACTTCTTAAGTTTTATTATTTAAATCATTTTCAAAATCAATCAAACTTTTCATCAATCAACAAAAATACAAAACCTAGAGTTTTATAGAAAATACATACTCATACTAAATAAATACTCATAATTATATGACAAATGGAATTGAAGATTAAAATAAAATACTATTAATCTAAAAATATGTACATTTGCAGATAGACCTAATAATTAATTACATAATGCAAATATAAAGTATGATGGCAGTATAGTTACATTCAGTTTCAATAATAAGTCACTATCCTAATATATCTGCCTGCAGTTTAAAAAAATAGGCACCTGCCTACTTAACCTATTAAGCTCTATTCCCTTTGTGTACCTTACACTATGCACGGGCGCTTCGACTCAAAAACCGCAGATATGGAGTAAAATAAATCTTGCCCTATAAACTGATCAGTACTTACCCAGGCAGGGAGAGAGAGTGGCCAGCAGCGGGCCTGCTGAAGCAGAGAAAGGCTGGAAGGCAGCGCTGCTCTCTTCCCAGCCTCTTCTTCCAGCCCTAATGCCAGGCCTTCCCTTAGGTTCATAACCACGGCCCCCTCCCCTTTCCTCCACTACACTGTGCACCTTACTACAGCCGGCAACGGACTGCACGCCTCCTTTCTTCTTCTTTTCTCGTCCCCTTTTTTTCAGTTTCAAGCCTGATTTCTGTTCCAGATTTCCTTTTGAGTTTATGAGGATGCATGAGTGTCCCACACAGAAAAAGCAACTTCACAAGTGCACAAAGATTGCTTTCAGCATTCGAGGCAAAACAGATTATTGGGATTGCAGGTCAGGCCTGTGTTCAGCAGTCCGAGTGTGTGGTTCTTCTCAGCTTTATATTCCTCGGTTCAGCTCATCTCTTTCCTCTTCAAAAACCAAGCAGCCTTCCCAAGAATGCAAACTGGTTATCAAAAATGGCATAAAAGTAGGACTGAGACAAAAAAAAATGTGCTAATTTACTCCACCTCAAAGAAATCTTCTTACAAGCAAAGAAACTTGGAATACGAAAAAGAAATATTAAAAAGAAAAAAAAATGAACTTCTTAGAAGTGTATGAAAGAGATTAGTGTTTGTGTGTTGGCTCTGCAGTGCGTCCAGGATGCCCAAAGACTAGAGGCTTGAAAAGCCTTGGTTACAATAAGGCAAAGTGAGCAAGGCAAGCGTAAGAGTCAAAGAGAGAGTGAGAGAGAAAAAAAGAATAAGACACAACAACATCCCCCCCAAAAAAGGCAAGATCAGCAATGTGTGGCACGCAGACATTTTGCGGCATGAATCTGACAATCGCAGGACAAGAGGGGAAACGGTGTTTGTCTTCACTTTGACACAGATATAGGGATTTTGATGTTCCCTCCTTTTAAACAAGAACAAAAAAGATCACATTCTTAACTCTTTCTGACCTCTTCATGTATACAGGCTGTCTACATGAGGCCTTGGCCTCCAGTGCACCTACCACATTTTCTCCTTTTCTCATTCTGCATAATTCCTCTAAATATGCAGAAGCTGCGCTGTCCCCTCCACGCCGGACCACAACTGCAACAGCATGCTACACTTAACAGGCTCACACCGGCATACGCACCAGCTCCCTAAACCCATACATCATAATTTAAGAATCACATTTTCTGAAATGGATTTTTTAATAATACAATACACACATATATACAATTATTTCATGTTTTTAATTTTCTTCTGACTTTCCGGAATTCTCCCAATCCCAGCACTGCCCAAACTAATTTCAGTATACTCGCTGCACACTAAAGCAGAAGCTGCATTCTAAAAAAATAGAACCGCTGGAAAGTAATTGCACAGTCGCCTTTATTCAAATTAGAGGGCTGACAGTTCCTTTTATATTTAACATTACAATTACACATTTTACAGCAAACTGGCAGCAAGACCACTGTCAACTATTAAACGCAATAGCACCCACCTCAATAATCACGTTCAACATCCCTGCAAAAAGTTCTGAAAGCAAAGTACTGTAAGCAAAATCTTTTATTAATTAATGATATATAGAAGGGGAATTTTAGAATAAAATACAGCAAAACTAAATAACTGAGAAACTAAAAGAAATTTAAAAACCTCTTCTCGAATCAGTTTGATTTTATCTCTTAAAGACACATTTTACTCAACCAATTTAAACACTGACATGAAACTAATTACATTTTTTATTATTTGATTCCTAATTTATATATATATATATATATATATACACACAATTTCTTAAAATATTTTAGTTTTGTGCTTTTTTTTTACAAATTTGGTTCAGTTTAATTTGTAATTTAAAATTACATTTTGAAATATAAATTTGTATTTTATTTATAATGAATTATTAATTGAATATTATTTTGCACTATTATTTATTTTTTTCATTTTTTTTATTTATTTATTTTGTTACAATATATTTTAAAGGAGCACTTAAAGAATTCTATTTTTTTATGAATCGAAAAATTTATGGCTTAATTTCTTAAAATTAGATTTTCATTTTACCTTTAAACAGATTTAGGTCTTTCAATATTGCAATTATTTCTTACAATACAGTTAAATGTTTTGACTCAAATTATTGAATTCTCCATTTATATCCAAATATTGTAATGAATAACATTATCTTTCTAATGGTTTTAATCTTTTAAAATTATTTTTAGCACATTCGTTTGGCATTTTTAGAACAAACAAAAATTCAAAAAATCAACAATGTAATCAAGAAATGTAATGAATTAAGTAGAAATACAGAATCTTAATATCACTAATATTAACACTACTGAAATATTTAAAAAGTCAGTGTCTTTGCTGGAAAATAAACATAAAATGATAAAAGTCTTTTTGTTTTTTGTCAGATATTTCATCTATCAACTTCATAAAATGCGGTGTCACACAGGACAAACAGAGCATCCAGTCATTATTGAATACTGTCAAGCTGTCACACTGTCACAAGCTGCAACTTAAGTGATATAAATAGCTAAATCTCAGTCACAATGAAAAGTTGGGGAAAAAAATAAAAATACTGAAAGGCTACTGACAATAATAACGAGCCCATTCACGACAGGCAGACAAATCTATTTAAATAACAAGTCTTACCATTTAAAAGCTGTCTATTTGGAATAGGGTCCTGATGCTGCTTGGTTCCTGGTTAAAACAAGCATGCTGCCACTCTCTGTAGTGCTTAGACTACAACATGCGCCTCACCATGTCATCCATTAATCCACTGGAGGGCAGCACCTCATCTGCAGCAGCCGGGCAATACTGATCAACTCTGCCGATAACACAACCAACCGCAAATCGCCGGCCACTCGCTTAGCCCAGTTCCGAGTCCGCCGCAGAGCGGAAACTTCAGCCCACGATTCTGGAGCTGCCGAAGCTTCCTCAGCCTTCAGCTCACAACACTGAACCCACTTCTTTGCAGTCTCACTGTCTTTCTGAGCAAGGAAAAGACCCCTCTCTTTCTCCCCCTTGCTCATCTTCATATCCTTTTTAATAAGCCCTTTTGTGTCCATCTTTCTCTGATAAGTTGAAAGAACAATAAAGAGAGAGAGAGAGAGAGAGAGAGAGAGAGAGAGAGAGAGGCGCTCCTTTAGCTTTCTACAGCTTGCCGTGCAGAAAGGTACTCGAGCCTCTTCTATAGGAGTTGCCCTAACTTGGCTAAACTCAAGCAGCAGGGTGTCCCTCGTCATGTCATTAATCTCCAACACCATGCTCAATTCACAGCACCGGGTAAAATAAAACACAAAAGCATAGGAGAAAAAGCAAAGCAGAAAAAGTCGGAGCGAGTAATCCGATGCGACTTAGAGCGGGTCTGGCAGTGGACAGTTCGCCGAATCGCCCCACGCTCAGGCTCACCCCTCCACACACAAATTTGATGTGGCGACACAAGCCGTCAAAAGCGGATAAAAAAAGGGCAAACTGACATTTATGAACAAAAGACTTTTGCACGTGAAAGTGCACAAAGCTTTGTGACTTGCAAGAGTCGCAGCATTTCTTTAAAGACAACAGCAGAAAAAAAGAAAACAGAAAAAGCGCCTGAATCATGAAGTCAAAGTCAGAAAACGAGCCAAAATCAACAGCAATAAATTAGAAAAACTGACAACCGGAGCGATCCGTGCTGATTTCTAAAACGCGAGCAATAGGAAAATAAAGCCTGGCCAACTGATGGCTGGTAGCGAGGAAGCCCACTCTTAAAGCCGTGATCCGACCAAACACCGTGCCACCGCTGTGAGCCTTTTAACCAAAGCAGAAAAAAATCACCATTGATCTTCAAATGGTGATAATTGAAAAGATCAAAAAGATTAAACAAAAAACAGAGAATGTGCTGACTTACCATGTTACGTTTCTTTTTCCGAAGAAACGTCCTAGTTTTTTTTGTTTTTTTTTAAAGAAAATTTTTGCTCAAAGATGCTGCATCGGAGGTGTCAAATTTTCGCAGTGCTCTCTTGATCGTATTACTTCCACAGCCTTGCTTTCCAATGCGACTGAACTTTTTTCCTTTCTCTTTTATTTCGTTTGTGGTACCTAGCCTTTTCTTGTTTAAGACTTTAAACGCTTTCAGCTCAGTAAAGCAGCACAAATTATCTTGCCACCTTGCGCAGCTCTGATGCTTTGGCCGCTAACTTTGGAAGGCCCTTTACTACTGCATCAAAATTAGCATTGTCAAAGCGGTTAATGAATATTAATATTGTATTTGTCATTGGAGCTGGCCCGTTGCTGAACTCCGAGTCATCCATCAGGGACAAGATTAAGCACACAATTATTTCTGACTGACAGGGACTAAATCTGCGCAATTTTTTTCTTCTTCAACGAATTAAAGAAAAAGACACATCGTCATCTTAAGGTGCCTCTCAGGAGATAAACCAATTTAATAGACCTTTATTGATTCAACATTTCATTCAGTATGGGAAACCTAATGGATGAAAAACAGAAAACTGACCTATCTTTCTGGGCATTTTTGAAAAGCAGTTATAAAACAGTTTGAACTCATTTTTAAGAAAGCCAATGAATATTTTACTCTCCGCAGTCAGAGTGTTGTAATGCCTTTTCTACAGACAATATTACTTTTTGTGTCATTTTCAGGAGGAATTACGGAAGACCGTGCACACAATACAAAAGCATTCGTCTCAAATATGAGGCCCACGTTTTTTATGTCTTTTCAGGGTCCAAGCGCGACCATCCTATATCACATAGTTTGGCTAAAGACAACCAGAAACCAGTTTTTTTGTCATGACCATGAGCCCAAACTCACATCTTTTACTCATACAATTAACAGCAAGACCTCCACAGTTAAAACACAAGCATTATCTACACGACAACTTCATATACCCACTAATTTAATTTATAATAAGGTGCATATTAAATCATTAAAAAACAATTAAAATTGGTTTAAATGACTTTTCATTCAATTGCAAAAAATCTTTAGTTCAGTTTTAAATGTGAATTTTAAAGGGTTATTTGTTTACCTTATCATTTATTTTTTTATTGAACTAAAATTATATTTGAAAATTTAAATAATAAACATAATAATTTAAATTTATTTAAAAGCAAATAATTAACAAAACAATCTACACTGATATAATTAAAAATTGCAGTCTTACCTTTAATAGTGTCCTAGATAAATCAGTCAAGCAATGTGCCATTTAGGAGCTGAATTTCGATCGTACGCACCATCCGTACAAGCACATATATCTAGCTCCAGCGCACTGCCTCATGCAATTATTCTAAATAAACTCTCTTCTTTAGGATCATAAATTAGTCAAAGATCAGAAAATGAAAGGATAATGATCATTTGTTGGTGTTTAGATACTTTTTTTGGTTTCTTCTAGCTGTGTAACAATGACACACATGTAAAGAAAAGATCTTTACGTAAAGCTGCAATAATATCTTTACGTCTTTATCCATAAACCAAGGCGAATAAACAGTTAAAAGAAAAGGCCCTCGGCAAAAGCAAAGAAATGACAGATGTGACGACTATAATGCAATCGGAGCAGTGAATCGCCGCGGCTGCGGGTCAAGCTGTGGATTCACCTCAGAGTTCCTGCTCCTGCTGACCACCCTGTCGCTTCACTAATACCATTAGCACCGTCAGATGAGCACACTAAATTGGGCTTTTGTTCTGGAGGTGCCGCGCTGAGCCCGTCGGCTCAAGTTTACCAATACGGTTCCTCATGAAAATGAGAAAAGCCGCTTAGGGGTCGCGTTCAGGGTTTTTTGGTGGGAAAAATCTAACAATTCGCCAGCTTATTTTCATATTCCATTCCATTATATTTAACTTTTTTATATTTTTTAAGCATGTGATGCAATACACTTAAAAAATAAAACAAATATAAATACAAAATAAATTGATCAGTTCAGAGATCAGAAAAATTTGCGTCATTTAAAAAAAAATAAGAGACCAGATTTAGACTAATATATTTAATTAATTGTAATGTCTAAAAAAATTATTATTAAAGCATGTAAATAATCAGTTTATTCTTTTGATAAAATGTTAAAACATATTTTGTGTATTTTCTGACACCTGTTATATATACAATATAGATTTATTTAATCAATATTAGCAAAATCCCTTAACTCGAGCTACTGGATTGATAATGCATGATATATAAATTTGTAATATACAAATTTTTCAAGGCTGTATTTTTTAGATGTCATTTGAATGAATCAGTGTCAACTATAAGGCGCACGGGCTGAGATGAAAAGATGCCGCCCGTTAATGTGCACCGAGAGGCTGAAATAAATGCGCTGTGTGCATGAGTGTGTGCGTGTGTGTGTGTGTGTGTGTGTGTGTGTGTGTGTGTGTGTGTGTGTGTGTGTGTGTGTGTGTGTGTGTGTGTGTGTGTCTGTGTATGCAGACTAGAGGAGGGAAAAAGAGCAGAAAGGGCTGTGCAAGAACGAGCGGCTGCGTCGCAGCGTGATCACATCAGCACCAGTATCAAATTAACTCTCCAACTTTGAAACTTATTGATCTGCTATTAAGACACTAGTGAACTTGATGAAGTGAGTGCTGTAGGTGACTCAGGGACTTCAAAGTCTTGGACAAGCCACATAAAACAAGTTCCTTTGATCCTGTCCTCACTTTAGAGCTCGAGAGGGAGCTTTAAAAAAAGCCCCCATTCCTCTCCTCGCCCTTACGTTCAGTAGATCTCTGAGCCGAACACGAGTCTTTTCTCCTGCATCACCAGAACCGCAGTTGAATCGCATTGTACATCGACCGAGTCTCTAAAACAGCATCTTACACATCTGCATTATCCAGTTCCTCCAGCGCATTGCTCTGAGTTGCTTAAAATAATCCCACACACTACCAAGATCATCAACATGCGTCCAAATGTGTCGGCATTAAGATTCAACTATGCTAAATAGCGCTGTGCAAAAGTGCTTTCCTTAGTCACTTGGGCAGTGAGAACAAAACACAAGAACTCCTGAATAACAATAACATGAAACACAAAGCTCTCGTAGTCAAACATTACACTGCACGATTTACATCAAGCCCTCTTCTGTGCCACTGGGTGGAGACACTATGTAATGAATGTCATAAAACATAATGGATAAAGACAATAATGTAATTAATCAATTTTTAAAAAGCAGCAAATTACCAGCAAATTTACGAATGCTTTTGACATTATACAGCTTCATATAATTCTAATTCAAGCCGCAGTTTAAGCTATTTTTCTTCTGTGTCGCCGCTAAACGGCTGCTAAATGGATTTCAACAAGCGCTTTTGTAAACAGAGGTGAAGTTTACACACAAACCCTCATCTGGCTGGCAAGTGTTTCCTAAAATAAATATTAAATATTAACACACTAAATGAATCACAGAAAAAACATTGCTTGTGCCCGGGCATCAAATCTCAAGAGGAGCACACCATGGCACCAAGGGTTAGCACTAAGCTGCGTCTGTGTAATTAAGAAGCCAAACCAATGACAAATAGAAGACAGTTAAATATTTACTGTGTGTTTTTAGTTCCCCTTCACACTAATTTATTTAGTTATGAAAGGAATCAAAGAGGGGGTGTTAAGCACTTACCAGGAGACAGGAGATGAGAGTGTGTTTAAACACCGCACTGGAACATGACAGTATGAGAAGCAGAACGAGAAATTGTTTTTACATGTCACACAGTCAAATGTTGTTCCTCCACTTCTCTTACATAAAAGATCTGTTTACGTAAAAATGTTCAAATAGTAAGATTATTTCGTTTTCTTTAATTATTGTGAAAGAAACGTAAAAAAAAAAAAAAACTCAACAATCCACTTTTAAAATCTTGTGTTGTGTTAAAGGGCAGGGTGGTAATGTTCTTTAAGTTAAAATTTACAACCTGCATGTTGCTATTATTTTATGACTTTCTGCTGAATAGAAACAATGTCAATCTTCAGCATTACAAAAAAAAACCGTCCTGATAAAGGAAGCAAGAGTGAGGAAGAGGGAACTGTGCCTCTGGCACACACATCATATTTAACCCACTTGTAATGTCTAACTAAAAGTTATCACTTCCAATGCGGTTTCAAAAAAAAACATATGGTGCACTGATGGGAGTAGACGAGGGGAGAAAAAAGATGGAATGAAGAAGGAGAAAAAGAAAAAGAAGTCAAAGAAAAGGAAAAAAGCCCAGTGCCACAAGCATACAGAACAACTTTCACCAATTAGTGAGGAGAAAGAGAGCGGGAGCTACAGCAGCACAAGTGCTCAAAGAGCCAGGCCTTGCGGCAAAGCTGTCACGCCGGCTGGATTGATCAACAGGCCTGCTATTTTTAATGGCATGCTGTCATGAAGCCGCAGCCACTGGGAGCCACCTGCCTCGCTCCTTGTAGACAGCAAAGTGTGTGTGTCTTTGCATGTGTGTTGTAGGGGGCAGGTGGGTCTATACATTGCTGGCTCTGCTCTGGGGCAGATGGGGGTATCACACCATACGTGTGTAATCTGCCCTATCTTTAACCAGCAGTTTCAGAATGGGCTCAGCTTCTCCTCCCCGCTTGTCCCAGGCTCCCTTTTTCCCAGCCCTCAGGTATAATGTGCGACAAATGCAAGAATCTCACTTTCTGGCCTCAGAAACGCTCGCCGTCATCAGCAAAACCAGAATATA
>JAOUQT010000047.1:8282225-8295600 GCA_025769995.1 Xyliphius kryptos
TTCTCTTTGCTTTATAAAAGGAAACAAGAGATAAAATTATTCTGTTTTTAACTTCTACTGACCTCTCCATATTACACAAGGCCGTGGCCTCAAGTGCACTGACCACCTTTTTAATGTTTTTATTCTACACCACATTCACTCATGTAAAACTTCATTTTGTAGAAATAATTCCTGTAAATACGCAGTGCAATTTCCAATACGCAGGACTGAGATTGCGGCTCAACAGTAGCACCTTACGCTTCTGTTTCCACATCCGCACTCAAACACACACACTTAAAACACACCGCATTCGTTTTCACCACCATTTTAAAATATGTGTATAATTTAAAACTAATAGAAAATGTATATATGAACCTATAATTATACTTTAATATAATAACTATAATTTTAAACTATAATAATATATATATTCTTAAATATAAGAATAAAAATAATATAAATATAATATTTCAAGAAATTAATATGCAAAAACAATAACTAATAAAACACAATAGTAAAATATCTAATTAAACAATAAAATGTAAAATATACAAATACAATTTTATCATTTGTCCGTCGTTCTTAAAACTAAAATATCTGATGGAAAATAAGAATTTTAAAAATATATATTTCACTTCTTTAGATAAAATACTATTCAATATTTTAGGTGCAACAAAATAAGCTTTTTTTTTTTTTTCACGTGCCGTCCGGCTTTCGGCTGGAGTTTGCCAACCGTCCAGAGCTTTTATACCAGCTTTTATACCAGAGCTGTGTCCTGCGAAAGTCTCACAGATGTTGCACACAAAAGCATCAGGCTGCGGCAGATAATTGCTTTTACTTCTGTTTCTCCATGCAGCCGATTAACTCTGGCGCAAACCCACGCACACCTTCATTACAGTTTGCCGTTTCTGATACTGACCGTCAACCAACAAACACTTACACGCGCTCTAACCGATTACACGTAGTAGCATTTGCACAAATAATATAAATGCAAGTCTCAGTCAAATCCCGGGATTTACAGCGTACAACTTAAGAATGTAGAAACACTCAACTATGAAACGTGCTGAATTATAGTCATTATGTAACAATAGCTACAGTAAAAACAGTATTATAATAATAATAATCATCATCATCATATTTTTAAATTAGTAAAACTAATTTTTTATATATATATATATATATTATGTAGAATGTAAATGAAATCCAAAATAACTATTCTTACATTTAACACATAATTCAATAACTGTAGCAATTAAATGTTTTATAAAATTTACAATCATCAGAGTAATAGCGTAATATTAACTTAGTAATAATTTTAGTAAATAATTTTACATGTATAATATATATACATATACATATATCATACTGTATATAGCTATTCATTCATTCTGTTATATCTACAAAAGTATTTGATCAATTACTATTTGAATTGTATTGGGTAATTTATTTGTAAATAATAACTGAAATATAAATACTAATAAATTTAATATAAATACTAATAAATGTATTGAAACATTGAAATATGGAAGAAGAAGAAAAAAAACTGTTCTTCCATTATTTCCGTTTCATTGCTGTCTTTACTTCATCAGCTGGCTGAATGCGACTGACAGGACAATCACACAGAGCAACGTTTCATTATAGAATATTGTCAAGCTGTCACTATCAACTTAAGTGATATAAATGGCTAAATATCGATGACGAACAAAACTGCGACAAATACAGGTCTGGTCAAGAAATAATGATTAAACTGACCGGATCAAAACTCGTATGCAGTACAGTTTTAAAACAGGCGTATAAAACTAAATTCTTACCATTTAAAAAAGCTCAATTTGGGATGTGGTCCTGATGCTGCTTGGTTCCTTGTTAAAACGAGCATGCCGACACTAGCCCGAGCGCTTTGACTACAACATGCCCCTCACCATGTCATCTGCTAATCCACTGGAGGGCAGCACCTCATCTGCAGCAGCCCGGCAACCCTGATCTCATCCGTCCGATAACTCAACACCCTCCGATACACAGCTATTGCCATTCGCCCGGCCGCGTCCTGAAGCTGTTACCGTGCAGGAACCTGCATCTACAGCCCCGGAGACTCATCTACTGGCTCTCGCTTTCTGGGAAACAATAAGGTCCCTCAGTCTTCCTCTCTTTCCCTCGCTCACCTTCGTATTTCCCTTAACAAGCCCTTGTGTGTCCATTTCTCTTTTACTGCTATGTTAAAAGAACAACAAAAAAGACAGAGGAAAAGAGCAAGGGGCTCTCCTGGTTTTCCGCAGCTCGCCGAGCATAACACTACTCGAGCCTTTTCTATAGGACTTACCCTAACTTGGCTAAACTCAAGCAGCAGGGTGTCCCTCGTCATTCCATTAATCCCTAACGCCACGCTCCATTCACAGCAGCAAGAAAAATAAAACACAAAAGCAGGAGAAAAAGGAGTGCCGGAAAAGTCAGAGCGAGTAATCCGATGTGACTCGGAGCGGCTGGATGCGGACACTTTGCTACATCGCCCCGCGCTCGCGCTCGCCTATCCCTGCACAAAGTTTGATGTGGGGACACAAGCCATCAGAAATGGATGAAAAAAATAAACTGACATTTATCAACAAAAGAGTTCTGCACATGGAAGCTAAGCTTTTAAACTTGCGAACAACTCTGAGTAATCTTTAAAGACAACAGCGCAAAAAAAGCACCGACCCACAAAGTCAACACGCCAAAAAAACAGACAAGAATCAACAAAAAGTGACAAAGTAAAAAGGAGCCACACTGATTCCTGGATGATGAGCAATAGGGAAATTAACACCGATAACTGATGGCTGGAAGTGAGGAAACCCACTCTTAAAGCCGTGATCCGAGCAAACGCCGTGCCACCGCTGTGAGCCTTTTAACCATAGCAGGGAAAAAAATCACCATTGATCTTCAAATGGCGATAATTGAAAAGATCAAATAAGATTAAAGAAAAAGACAAAATGTGCAGACTTACCATGTTACGTTCCTTTTTTTCGTTGAAACAATTCACGTGTAAAAAAATTTAAAAAAATAAAAAGAAAAGAAAGAAATAAAAATATTTAGTCAAAGATGCAGCAACGGAGGTGTCAAATTTCCGCACTAGTCTCTTGATCGTATTACTTCTGCAGCCCTGCCTTCCAATGCGTCTGAACTTTTTCCCTTTCTCTTTTATTTCGTTTGTGGTACCTAGCCGTTTTTTTGTTTAAGACTTTAAAAGCTCTCCGCTCAGTAAAGCAGCACAAATTATCTTTCCGCCTTGCGCAGCTCTGATGCTTTGGCCGCTAACTTTGGAAGGCCCTTTACTACTGCATCAAAATTAGCATTGTCAAAGCGGTTAATGAATATTAATATTGTATTTGTCATTGGAGCTGGCCCGTTGCTGAACTCCAAGTCATCCATCAGGGACAAGATTAAGAACACAATTATTTCTGACTGACAGGGACTAAATCTGCCGAATTTCTCTCTTCTTTCAACAATTTAAAGAGGAGTAACTATCATTTTCAGGCACCACTCGGAAGATAATAAACAACTTTAATAGACTTTTATTCCATTAAAATGTGTCTCCTTGGAGTGAAGAGGAAAAATAAGCAGAAGACAAAAAAATAAAAGTCTTTCTTTTTATCATTTTAAAAACATTATTTAAAAATCTACTTGAACAGATTAGAATTCGACTCTGTTTAACCCGAAACAACTGCAATTTCATTTCACAGACATCACAATTATTCCATTCCGGTGAAATCAGCACACACATCACACTCTGAGTGTAAGAATTTAAAAATAAAACACACATCACACTCTGAGTGTAAGAATTTAAAAATAAAACACAAGAATTAATCTCAAACATAAGATCTGGTTTATTTTACTTAGAGTGTTTCATTGTGATTGTTCGAGACCACACAGTCTTCACTAAACCAAACCACACACACATTTTCCTTATCCCATCCGCAAGCATTACATTCACAACGCTCTACACACATTGCCGCACATGCAACAAATAACAAAATGTATGGTCATTTTAAAAATGACTATGAACCGAATCCAAACATCTCGTCCACGATTGTAAAGTAGTTCTACAACGAATCACATTTTCATCTTACCTTGAACAATGCCTTAGACAAATTAGCCAAGTAATGTGCCATTTAATGCAGCTCAATTTCTGTCGTGCGCTTCATCACTAACAGCAAACACATGCAGCCGAAGCAAACACACATGACAGCCATGTTTCAATACGGCTAAGAACATTTTGAGATAGGCAAATGAAGTCGAGAATTTTTGGACTTCCAACACGTCTTCCGGCTTTCGCCCACATCGTCAGAATTCCTATCGAAAACTGAAATATGAATAATTTCTTTCCCGCTTTACGTACAAAAAAAAAAAGAAAAATAGGCGAATAAAGAGCGGAATGAAAAGGCTCAGACAGGGGGCTGAGAAATGACAGATGTGACGGCTCTAATGCTATCGGAGCGGTGAATCGGTACGGCCGCGGGTCAAGCTGTGGCTTTACCTTAGAGCTCTGTGCTCCTGCTGACCACCCTGTCGCTCTCCTAATACCATTAACACCCTCAGATGAACACATTAAATTGGGCTTTTGTTCTGAGCAAGCTGCTATGAGGCTGCCGGCTCAGTTTTTACCAACACAACCAGCAAAAACGAGAAAAGCCTCTTAGGGGTTTGAGAAGACCGGGATTTTTCTCTGCCTGCATTCAAACAATGTCTATAGTCAGAGACGCACATTGCTTTAGTTTCGTAATATATATAGTATATTATATATAGTGGCAAGAATAACAATTAAACCTAATGATATACCAGATATTATAGAGACACTTGTGCAATTTTTAATAAAGAGAATATATATATATTATGTGTGTGTGTGTGTCTGAATAATTCGGGGGAAAATAATTATCCGAATAATTTTTGAATGTTATGATTTACTATTAGAATTGAGATATACATATCAGTTAATTGTTAGTACACATCTTACAGATCTTAGATCAATATGAGCAAGAAGCGCAGAGAAAACTAAAATACAGAAGGTTTACAAACACACGGTAGATCTACGCTAATAATAACAATAAAATATTTCCGATTCTGTGTTGAAACAGTATCAGGAAAGTCAGGAAGTGCGAGCCGAGATAAAAAGACGGTGCCTGTTAGCATGCCGCGAGAGCGGCAGAACTAGATGCCGCGTGATGGTGTGTGTGTTCGTGTGAGAGAAGCAGAGCATGTAGGAGAGGCAGAGAGAGATGCGAGCGGGTGGCTGCCGGCGCAGCATGATCACATCAACGCTAGTATCAAATTAACACTCCAAGTTTGAAACGTATTGATCTGCTATTAAGACACTAGTGAACTAGATGAAGTGAGTGCTGTAGGTGACCGTGGGACTTCAAAGTGTTGCACAAGACACATAAAACAAGTTGCTTTGATTCCTGTCTCACTTCAGATCGGGAGAGCGAGCATTAAAAGCAAGCCCTGGTTACTCTCTTTTGCCTTTTATTCAATCCGTCTCGGCGCCGAACCCCAGCTTCAGCCTGAACAACATTTCCCTCCGCCTACAGATCCACGGCATCGCCCAGCCGCCGGATTTTACACCTACTGAGTGTTAAAATGAACCCCAGAAATAGACATCAATCGCCTCTCAAAAACACAGCCTCATGGCAGCAGAAATTAAAAAAAAATGCAGGATTTTATGGAAAGCAGCATCAACGGCAATCTAGAAACTTCCAGAATTCAAAGGTGTGAACAGTTCTCTGTGTATAATACTACTACACTAAAGCAATAAGAACCATAAGGATCGAAGTTTCTCATAAATAATGCCATCGAGGCAATCCTGTGCCACTGGGTGGAGACACAATAAAAGACAACAAAATACAGTCATTTCAACACACCGTCATCAATAATTCCGAAATAATATTAATAATTGAGTAAGAAAACTACTTTTATAAGCAATTCATAGTTGCACACAAACATCACTGCATATCGACATTCATTTCGTTTTACAGAGATAAGAACACCTGGATTTCACCTCCTCCTTCTAAGAAACGGCTGCGAAACCATTTCAACACACACACACACACACACGACGAAAAAGAGCGTAAAGTTTACACACACAGCCTCAACTTGTCTACAGGGGTTTGCTAAAATAAATATTAAATATTAACAAGTAAATTAATCATTAAGAGGCACACTGCCTATGTTCGGGCTTCAAATCTCAAGAGGAGTGTGCCATGGCACAGAGTGTTAACACTAAGCTGTGTGTGTGTGTGTGTGTAATTAGGAAGCCTAAACAGATGATAAATAGGAGACAGTTAAACATGTACTATGTGTTTCTCTTTCCCCTTGTCACCTTAATTTATTTAACTATGAATGGAATCAAAGCGGGGGGTGTTAAGTACTTAACAGGGAACAGGAGATGAGAGTGTGTTTAAACACCACGCTGGAACATGATGCCGAGCACAATAAGAAATTATTTCCACATGCCTCTCGGTCACTATAAAATACAGATGCCCAACATGCTACTCTTGCTAATTCTGGCATTTTATGCCAGGTATTTTAAAATAAAATAATAATAAATAACAACTAACATACGATAGGGAACGTTATATATTGTTATATGCTAAATGATATATTTTATTTTATATCATTTAATGAAATCGCTCTTGTTTTCCACGCTCTGCTGCAAAGAATCAGTGTCAGTCAGAAACAGTGCGGTGAAAGAGAATGAGAAGGAACAATGCCTCCAGCACGCACGTCATGTTTAACCCGTTTGCAATACGAACCTAAAAGTTATCACTTCCATTGCTGAGGGAAAACATATGGCGCACTGGTGGGAGAGCAAGGAGCTGAGGAGGAAGATGCCGGCAAGTTTAAAAAAAAGA
This sequence comes from Xyliphius kryptos, assembly GCA_025769995.1. Classification (NCBI taxonomy): domain Eukaryota; kingdom Metazoa; phylum Chordata; class Actinopteri; order Siluriformes; family Aspredinidae; genus Xyliphius; species Xyliphius kryptos. The sequence continues at coordinate 8,289,080 of JAOUQT010000047.1, forward strand.
GAGAGAGAGAGAACGCCCAGAGCCGTAAGCACTTAGATACAACAACTGAACAACTTTCTGTAATTAATTTCAAAGAACAGAAAGTGAGAGACAGATAAAGAGTGACAGAGTGATAAAGAGGGCAGGACAGAGCCGCTCAGCGCGCCTAAGCCTCACGGCAAACCTGTCGAGCTGCTGGATTGTTCAACAGGATTGTTCCGACCATTGCGAATGGCACGCTGTCACCATGCCACAGCTATTGCTATTGCCTCTCTACTTGAAGACACTGAAGTGTGGGTGTGTGAGGACTGGGGTGTGCAGCTTGGTCTATATTGCTAGACGGTCCATGTGCCCTAGCATTGTGAGCTTGGGCTGATTTACTCCTCTGAACTTCCTGCTTTATCAGCCTTCATGTGTTCATGTGTGTTATGTTCGACTCCTGCCTCTCAGTAACAAGTAAATGCCATGGTAAAATAAAAAAATATATTAATACCACTACTACTAACTTTCATTCACACTATATAGTCAAAGAATTAGGAACATTAGCTAATAAAATACAATAACATACGTTGTAGGCAGCAACGCTAATGAAAAGTGCAGGTCAATATGGAGGTAATGCAAAAACTACAAATGTTTAAATGTAAAAGAATTTGTACTAGAATACATTTAGCTAATACAAGTCGATTATTTGATAAATAATTCAATTAAAATATAACTATCTTTAATTAACATAAAAAGTGAACTAATTTGTTTTAGAATATTCATGCAAATAATAATAATATTATTATATATCATTTTTTATAATATTTATATTATTTTTATCATTATTATAATCTGTTCTGTTGTATAACAAGATTACTGCACTAACTAAAATTAGTTTTAACAATAAACCTTAGCACAAGTTAAAAAGAATGAATACGTTAAACCCGTAACCTTGTGGTGTATGTAGGATGTAGATGTATAATGGAAAGTAGACCTTTCGTTAAAACCAATATAATGTCAAATAAACAATCACCTACACGTCCTTCATTCTTCCTGCAAAGGGCCACCCGAGCGCTGCCATGCTAACGATTAAAAGTCAACTGAAAGTTACAGAACTTTCCAGTTCAAGGTGGTGCTACTGATTTGGAGTGGATGTCACGTACAGGTAACCTTTTTATCGCGTCTGCCTCTGGTCTCATCAGTCGATGAAATTCTCTGCCCGTGGCACTGGCTTAGCCGAGGGACACCGACGAATAGAAAAAATATTTCATAGTGTTAGCATTTCAAATGGTGAACGGAGGGCGGGTGGTGTGTTTGGGAGGAGAAGAAGTACTAACCGATAGCTGCTAGTAGAATTAATTGGATATTCCAAGAATAATGTCCCTTACTCCGGATCCTCTGAGGGCCAAGCACCAGTGGAGTCCACTTTTTTCGGTGTCTTCAAAAAGAAGAATGCTTGGGGGTTACTGGCTGTATTAGGGTTTTAGCTCATTCCCCTAAAGGCCGGCAAAAAAAATAATCAGACGCACTCAACCAAACTCAGCTAATCCACAGCCTAATTAAAAACACAGATGCCCATTACCACGCACCATATTGCCAATCAACAAATACATATTTGCAGGAACTATTCTTTACATTTGAACACTACATGATTATACTGAATTGGTTTCATTGTAACGTGTCAAAAACTTAAAAATGCACAACACATGATATCTTAGAGCAACGCCTTTATCTTACATTTCAGCCAGTGTTCGATAAATGGCTAAAGATGGCGCTACGATGGAGGTGCTTCAATCCTTTTATTCAAGGGGATTTGAGTCTGAGCTCAGCTCCACATCACCCAAACACATGCAATGACCCTAACTGATATTGGTGCATCTCATATACGTATCTTAATCTAAACTTTTGAAAGCTCTACGGCTTTTGAGACTCAAAACAGCATTAAGAATGAGCATTGTGTGAAGTGGGAGCGTAGCCTTTGGGAGTCGAGTCCTTGGAATTGTTGGGCCTGGTGCAGGGCAGGAGCCCTCTAGGCACAAAGCTGCTTACAGACACCTAGCAGAACCTCAACAAAGAAAGAAGAAATAAATCAGGACCAGAAAAAAATATCAACAAAAGAAAGGCTGAATTTATCCAAAACTTCTTCCAAATTTATTTTGCATAGTGGGGTGTCGGTTTCATACCATGGCCATATAGACGGGCGAATTGGTTATACGCTTTCCGGTTGCTCATTGTAAATTCCGGCAACGCAGACAATCTTATTAACTTCCGCGCTGATTCACACATGACATTTTCTTCAATTTTCTCGCCAACATCAAAAACATCAATTAGCAGCTTGAAAATAGGAAGGAGCGAATGACGGAGTCCGATAACGCTGACTTATTTGAAGCCGAGGGTAAATCTATTCTCCGGCTTCTGAATGTGTTCATTACAATTTGCGCTTTCAAAGAAGACCTCCAAATAGCAACGAAATTAAATTTATCTTCGAGAAATATCCAGAAACTGTTTCCCCCCCCACACACACAGCCTCGCTTCTATGTGTCTTGGCCTTAATGGGAAACACAAAAGAGGGCACGCTCTGCGTTTATTATAACAGATCTTATACCCTACTAACAATGGATTTGGATCTTTTATTGTGAAATATGTGGTTGTCATAGGAAATGCAACAGAAATATAGTATAATGCACCACATGTATTCTGTGTGTTATTGTATAATTATAGTGCTATTACTAGGTTATGTGTTATGTGTTAAATGTGACGTAGCCATCGCACACGTGATAACAAATGTACTCGAATGCATATGGATCCAAAAATCATGGATATACGATCATGTAGACCAGTATATTTCGAACCCCGGAATAAGTAACACTGTAGCGCTAGTCATTTTACGTTTCCATTAAAAAATAAAACTGCACGGCTCTCATCTGGGTCTGTAACTCAATAAAGCTCTAAGAGCAACCTTAACGTAAAAGGCTATTTTTTGCTGATTGTCTAACACTGTAACTCAGCTTCCGAGTGCTCAAGTTACATCTCTATAGGACTGAACAAAAGGAACTTTAGTGGCTATGGAGAGACACTGTGGTGGAATAAATGTGAGAGGAATGAGAGGATCACCTTCCCCTGGCTCATTGATTTCTGATCTTTTGACATTATTTAGTGGCTTTTTATTTTCTCGGCTGTCCGTTGTTCTGCTCGTCACCGGCGACAGCAATGTCCAAACAAGCGACGGTTGGGGTATCTACTATCTGTCAGAGGAGCGGGGCTCTTCCCGGTACTGAACTAGTAGAGAGCACTGACACAGTGCCGAGAACTGACCAGATGAAAATATCAGTGTTAAAATCAGGGGCTAATCAGATTTCGGATGCTTCCATTTACTTCCTAGTAGAGATTGTCACAGAGGAGGGATGATGTATCAATCCACTTCCCTGTGCTTAACATACAACATCTGCATGCCCTGCTCAGCTCACAGGTCCGGTCGACAGTCTGTTCAAGGAATCAGCTCCTGATTACTAAGCTAGTAGAGGTAAGATATGAAGAGATGCTTTTCTAATGCCCAAGGCAGAAAACACCTCTACACCCTTCTTTTCCACTTCTCTGAGATTTGATCTTCCTCTGCATTTACTCTTGCATGTACTTTACATAAGATCACTTTGAAAGATCACTCCATTTTCCTTAGTGCAATTATTCTTGATGCAGTTGGCACACACTGTCTATTTCTCGGATGAAAAACATAAAGGTGGTGCACTCCACTATACATACACATATGCAGTAAATAGCCCAGCGCCAATTATATTTAAAGTCTCTGAATACCATTAATCCATTAAATGGTTTTATTAAAAATGTACAATAAGTGTTGAGGGGGTATGACGGTAAAACCTCGGACTGTTTTAGTTCAAATCACAGCTATTATTATCATCTTATCTCTAAATAAACAAATGGTGACAGTAATCTCCTCTGGCCTGACACTAATGGACTTTCAATAAGGTAGAGAAACCAGGAGGGGTGCAGGGCAACCAGGGAATTTTTTTTTTTTATGTCCTGTGTCCGCTTTCAGTCGCTCACTCTAGAAGACACAATACAGGCTCTTTCCGGATGACGAGCCATAAATACAAATTCATGTCCTAGCAAGATTTTTGAAATTTTATTTACGCCACTGATAAATTTAGCAAAAAAATGCAAATGATGCCATCGATTAAGGCATTTCATAACCCTGCAGATACATTTCAAATGATATCGTACGTATTGAATTATGAGTTATAAATTATAAAAAGTCTTGCATAATGATCTTTCTAATACCTAATGCACATGCATCTTATTCTCCTTTCAATTTCGAGATGGGCCATGACACTGTACCACGCCCCTCCACGTCTACCTCTGCAATTACTTTCCGAATTTGGGATTTACAAATTTGCTCTTTCATGTCGTACGTTGGCAGATACGTCTCTGCTCCTGGCCATGAAAGTAGCTTTTTAATGAGCTAAGTTGAGGTTAATTGCTTCACCAAGATCCCAATGTCATGTGTCTCAGTATGAAATTAAGCCATTTCGCCGAGTTTCTCTGACTCATTTAATTAAAAACACTTCAGTACAATTTTTCTTTCCCACACAACAGTAAACTACGACTAAGATCTCATTTGTTGTTTCGGTGAACATAAATATTTTCTAACCTCTGCTAAATGCAGACATTATAGATGAGAACTAATATAGCCTTCAGTTACTGTAAATGCTTGTTTAAACTAGGCCTATCTGTACTTTACTAATAGTGTAATTAAGGAAATTTCTTTATTATTAGTAGTAGTAGTAGTGAGATATAAATTAATAATAATAATAATAACATTTTTCCATTAGTCAAACACTAATATTACCAGTAAATCCTCCTCTAAGTGAGATGTGCACACTAACTGATGGTTTATCCACTTGTGATTAGGGATTATATGAGGTGCATCTGCCCATACTAGGGACCTTGTAATTAAGAGTAGTGTGAATGTGTTAAGGTTAGCCTCTTCTTGAGATGGTTCACTTCCACAGACAGCTTAATTACAGGCTTTGCTAAGTTCGCCGAGCATTTCACTAAAAACGAATTCAATCCATCTTCATTTGGCCTGCACCGCCCCCTCTGATTGATGGATAGTCATCATTATCCAGTGACAACATTGAGCATGGACAGGGAAATGTGATAATTCCCAAAGCTAATGCTAGGCCAATAGTGGATGCCACATCTCTCTCTGTCTTTCACCCTCACACACACACACTATTGTGGTGTGTCTGCCCTTCACATATATTACTGCAAGAGTTAGGCTGAGAAATCCTTATGGGTCACTGACCAGGGTGCTGCCTAGGGGAGACTCATCACACACACACACACACACACATATATGTGCATATGCACACACACACACACTCGCACAGTTTTACAGCTTTACCTCTTTTATAGCATGCTGCTTATACTGCTGAGAGATTGAACACATATACACACATGCATATATATATATACATATGCACAAAACTAACCACAAACTGCTGATCATCGGAGACTCGTCTACTTCACTATATTTTCAGCCTAGTGCTATATAAGGAGCTAGCCATATATCTTAATTATGTGTTCTGTTTTTTGCTCCAGAGGGAGGCTGCACTAGGCCTCTGTAAATGACAGCCTTGCAGTCTTACAGGTCTGAGTTTGCAGACGTTATTGAAGATTACACACCTCACTCAGCGCCTGGAGAAAGACGCTGTAAGGCCAGACGCCTCCACAACCCAGTGGCCAAAGCGTACAGCTAGCAGACAGCTACTCGCTCCTCCCCACCCCGGCAAAAAAAAAGCAGAGGAGGAAGACAATGCACAGATGTACATGACACCTCATTATCTTACACTCTGGGGTTAGCACGACTCTTTGTGTACACGTTAAGCTGGTAAAGCTACAAACCAGGCCCATCGTAGAGAGGCGCTCTAACTGTGATTATCCACCATCCCACTCTTCTCTCATCTCCTCGCCCCTGGATCCAGGTTTCAGGGTCAGTGGCAAAACAGGAGCGGGCCTGGCTTTGCCATTTCGCTGATTGAATTTTGTCTGGATCCTTCAATCGATTGTGTACGCTGACCCCTGGGAGAACCCTGTGACATCATGAACACATCTTCAAAGCATAAGGGAGAGCATCCTCACACACCAAGGGAAATACCCGGGGTACAGCACAAACTCTCTTTCACACACACAAACATACATTTTATTTTTAGTACAATCTGACACACACCTACATAAACTACATGAAAAGATAAAATGTATATATACAGGGGTTAGACAATGAAACTGAAACACCTCTAAATTTAGTGTGGGAGGTTTCATGGCTAAATAGGACAAGCCTGGTGGCCAATCTTTATTAATTGCACATTGCACCAGTAAGAGCAGAGCATGAAGGTTCAATTAGCAGGATAAGAGCACAGTTTTGCTCAAAATATTGCAATGCACACAACATTATGGCTAAAATATCAGAGTTCAAAAGAGGACAAATTGTTGGTGCACGTCTTGCTGGCGCATCTGTGATCAAGACAGCAAGTCTTTGTGAT